>CM047506.1:30018241-30270741 GCA_026122265.1 Ammodytes dubius
CTCCTTCACTTTCTTTTACTTTTTTTTTCCCCACTCCTGTCTCTCAAACTATTTTCTTTTCTTCTAAAACTAAGAACAACGTCTCAACCACACCTCTAACCCCATCCATCCATCCACATCCATCCATCCATCCATCTACCATCCATCCATCCATCCATCCACCACATCCATCCATCCATCCATCCATCCATCCATCCATCCATCCATCCATCCATCCATATCCATCCATCCCCCATCCATCCATCCATCCATCCATCCATCCATCCATCCATCCATCCATCCATCCATCCATCCATCCATCCATCCATCCATCCATCCATCCATCCATTTCCCTCCCTCTATCCCTTCCTCTGCATCCCTCTCCTTATCTCTCCATTTCCAGGTATCGATCGATTAAACGACTATTCCCCCCCCCCCCCCATTTAACCTCTTTCTCACTATTAATCCATCCTCAGCATCCGATACTTCCTCATTTCATTCAGTCAAATCATTTTGCTTTGGTCCTTTCCAGTGAAAGTAGTTTTGTTATTAATACGACACAAAAAATGGACATAGAATCAGCCATGAAACATTTTGGATATTTTGTTTGAAAGCATGTGTACGAGAATTAAAATGAAACTCTCAATTGTGTTTTCATTCCTCAAAATGTAGTCTTAGAGAGGTGGAGTCATGTTGGTCTTACAAAATGAATGAAGCGGCCTACAACCAGAAATAATAAAAGATCACACGAGAAGACGTTATGATGTGAGATAAGACACGATTAAATGAGAAAATTAGGAAACAATTTGAAAAACAATTCTTTGTTGTTCAAAATTACATTCAAAAAATTTGGATGAGAAAACAAACTTAGAAAAGTCAAGATAAGTCAAACTTATTTCCTTTGTTGATGTTGCTCAATGTTAAAATATTTCCCCCGTGAAACACTCTGAATTACTATTGTGTGATATGGTATGAATTATATCATAAACATTTAAAATTAGATCAAACCTGTCCCTGCAAAATGTGTAATATAAGTAGTTTCTTAGGGCCCTCCTGCCCTTAAAAAAATTATAAGGATAAGGAAGCCATTTGGTTGAACTTCTTTACTAAAAACTGACGACATTCGGAGCCATTTTGAATTATTTTGAATTATTTAAGCATCACTTAATATTTACAATACACAGGTTGGTTCAGAGACATGTGAACTGGCAACATACAGTTAAACAATGATAGATAGATAGATAGATAGATAGATAGATAGATAGATAGATAGATAGGTAGATAGATAGATAGATAGATAATAGATAGATAGATAGATAGATAGATAGATAGATAGATAGATAGATAGATAGATAGATAGATAGATAGATATATGGGGATTTGAGAAGATGCAGAAAAATATAAACTCTGGTGTAATGCCGCTGCCGACCTCTGACCTCTAGGCGTCATCACATCAATGCTCTGCAGAGAAGAAGGTTGTTAGTTTGATTACTCTGCATAAACCTCAGATATGAGCAAACACACACACACACACACACACACACACACACACACACACACACACACACACACACACACACACACACACACACACACACACACACACACACACACACACACACACACACACAGTAAGGATTAATGGCCCTTCATCCACTCTCCCATCATTATCTGTGTTCAGCTGCAGCATCATCCATCACTGCTGTGCGGCCTGCAGCGCCATCTGGCTGTCACACAACGTTACTGCAACAATTCAGGTCAGTTCAGGCATGTGTGTGTGTGTGTGTGTGTGTGTGTGTGTGTGTGTGTGTGTGTGTGTGTTGTGTGTGTGTGTGTGTGTGTGTGCGCGTGCATGTGTGCGTGCGTGCGTGTAGTGTGCTCAAGACCCCTGCAGCCACCAGGGGCCCCATTAAAGAATACATAGTAATCTGTAGTTTTTGTATACTAGATATGTCTCTGGAAAGATTGATCAATTCTTTATTATATCTTCACCCATACACTCAAAAGGCTTTCGTTAGTGAGTGGATAATGTTGTCGCAGTATTGGTGTTGTATTCAGTGTGACATTATGTTCTGGTGATTATATTCAAACATAGTCTATGCTTTAATGCCATTTGTCTTACATTTAATTTAATTGTTTGTTTGTACTTTTAAGATTTTTTTTGGTATGTGATTCATGCATTTTTATTTAGTTTATAATTTGCTCAGTGAGACAAATTGAATCTTCTCTGTCAATATGGTAATACATTATGCACGGTACAAAGAATAGTGCAAAAAACAAACATAAAAGACTAAAATCTGCCGTTTTACATGCATACAAGGGTGCACATTTTTTTCCCCTGGAACTGTTGCATACGTTGCAATCACATGCTTTTAATTTCCCCCCTCAGGATGATTTGCGAATTAACTGCATTTAAAATACAGTTTTATTCTCTCTCTCTCTCTCTCTCTCTTCTCTCTCCTCTCTCTCTCTCTCTCTCCTCTCTCTCCTCTCTCTCTCTCTCTCATCTCTTCTCTCTCTCTCTCTCTCTCTCTCTCTCTCTCTCTCTCTCTCTCTCTCCTCTCTCTCTCTCTCTCCACACACACACACACACACACACACACACAACACACACACACTACAAATACAGTGTAGTTATATGTTTTTTTTCTATCTTTCTATTGATAGTTAAAATGAGCTCCAACTTGATTTTTACTTTTAACAGAGTATTTTCACACTATGGACAATGCAAAACAATCACAGAAATCAAAACAATCCAATATGAGGAGGATCCATGTCTTGAATCAGGGTTCTCTTCAGTTGAGACAGAGACCCAGGACATTGGGTTGAAAGAGTGACAGTCCTCTCACTGTTTGAACTTAATAAACTTGTCCTTAACTCACACAGCGATATCTGGGAGAAACGCCAGAGAGAGAGAGAGAGAGAGAGAGAGAGGAGAGAGGGGAGAGAGGGAGAGAGAGAGAGAGAGAGAGAGAGAGAGAGAGAGAGAGAGAGAGAGAGAGAGAGAGAGAGAGAGAGAGAGAGAGAGAACCACTTCCACTCCCGACACCTCATTAAATTTGAGCTATAAAACATTTCAGAGCAAATTAAAGTAGTTTGGTGACAGAGAGGAACTTTGCAGATCATTTAATGTGAACGCAGGATTTTACTGGAGTTGGTTTGAGGTGGAACTCATTTTGAACTCGGACCGAAAAACTAATGATTCTTTACATTCTGGAATCATCTCATTCTTTTCTCCATCAATAGATTGTATTGCTTTGCGCACACACACACACACACCACATGCACAAACGCACGCACGCACAAACACACACACACACACACACACACACACACACATGCACGCACAGACACATCTTTATATGGTCTGATCTCCCATGTAGAGATTTTGCTACCATCATAATTTTACTTCTAACATTATCACAACAGATGATGATAATTTTTTGTCAAATAAGTCAAGTTATCTTTATTAGACAATTTACACAAGGCACATTGAAATTCGTCTTTTTCTCATCTCCCCTCTCAAGTTCCCACACTCCAGAGGGGGTCGGAGCACAGGGTCAGCCGTAGTACAGCGCCCCTGGAGCAGTTTTGTGTTAAGTGCCTTGCTCAAGGACACAATGGTAGAGATGGTGGGCACCGTAGATGTAATAGCAGCCACCACTAGTTTTACTACTAACACCCTCCTGTCCGGTGCCGGGGATCGAACCAGCAACCTCATGGTTACTGGAGGAGGAACCAGAGACCTCATGGTTACTGGGAGGAGGAACCAGAGACCTCATGGCTACTGGGAGGAGGAACCAGAGACCTCATGGTTACTGGGAGGAGGAACCAGAGACCTCATGGCTACTGGGAGGAACCAGAGACCTCATGGTTACTGGGAGGAGGAACCAGAGACCTCATGGTTACTGGGAGGAACCAGAGACCTCATGGTTACTGGGAGGAGGAACCAGAGACCTCATGGTTACTGGGAGGAGGAACCAGAGACCTCATGGTTACTGGGAGAGGAACCAGAGACCTCATGGTTACTGGGAGGAGGAACCAGAGACCTCATGGCTACTGGGAGGAGGAACCAGAGACCTCATGGTTACTGGTCGACCATCAAACCTTCTCAATTGATCAATGAACTAATAGTCCCTGCTGCGGTTGTTAACAGGAATGTTTGTAGTTTTGTGAAAACTTGAGTTAAAAAAAACTTGTAAACCTTATTTGTAATCAAATTTTCACGCAGGAACCACCCGATGTTTCTACAAGAAAAATCACTTCAACCATTATCAAAATATAATGATGAATGATATTCTATCAATCGCCCAATTTTATTGATATCAATGTTGCTGTTGTGGAGAGCCTGAGCAGTGTTTGGTCCCTCAAGGCTTCTCTGTCTCGAGGCCAATACAAAAAAACCTGTGAGGTCACAAGGGTCATATTTTCCTCTGTCTCTCTCCTGGGTAAACTGAACTTGAGTCCCTTTAATAAGTGCAGCATTACACCTGACCCCACATGGGATCAAGTGAGCAATTTTAATTGTAATTTCAATAAAAAAATAAAATAACTGGAGGGAAGCAAATATCAGTTGTATTTATGCATTAAGAAAATGTTAAATTATTAAAAAAAGAAAGAAAGAAAGAAAATACAATAGATATATATAGTGACCATTTTTAGCAAATCTCTGTATCAACGCAAATAGTCATTTAGAAACGGGTTTATGAAGTGTAAAATATACGTTTTCAAGCCAATCATATGCCTAGCCCTATAGGCTATTACAAGAAAGAATGCCATAGCATATTATAATGTATAAAAAAAAATAGGGTGAGTGGGCTATTGGCATTAATATTGTCCATTAAACATAAATTAAACCAATAAAATGAGAAGCTGCAGTAGCCTATTTGAGCAGCACAGAAACGCGATCCCTGAATAATAATTATAATTCTGAGAAAGCCTGTAGGCTATTTAATTAACTTTCCATCTTTGTCCGCCCCGTTGTACGGAATGAAAACAGAAATCAGCTGTTCGGATGTGGGGCTGAATCAGGTAAAGCCCTGCGATATTAAAACGCCACGGACTAATTTATAGTTCTCATGATCGGTGCTCATAAAGCGCTGTTATGGGCTGAGAGCGGAGGAGAGGAGCGGGTGGGGCCTGGCTGGAAGAGGAAGGAACACACACACACACACACACACACACACACACACACACACACACACACACACACACACACACACACACACACACACAACACACACACACACACACACACACACACACACACACACACACACACACACACGCACACGCACACGCGCGCGCGCACACACTGGCAGACTGACTGACTGTGTTACTGACAGGAGACCATATAGGCTAGCCTGCCTGCTGCCTGCCTGCCTGCTGGCTTTTTATTCTAACCCCAGGGTCCGCTCGAGCAAACTGCGCTCGTTCCCCGGACGTTTGACAGATGGATGCTGCACTGTCTTAACGCTAGGAGGATGAAAACATCGCCTGTGATATTTTTTCGGGGGCATTTTCGCTCATAGCCTATTTATGGGAGGCAGCGGCAGCGTCGGCAGTGGCGGTGGCGGCGGCTTGGCCCTTCTTTCTTTATTATAGGAAAACGAGCTCTTTCGCGGTTAGCTAGGATGTGATTGTGAAGAGCAAGCAGAAGACCGCTACCCTAAATAGCCTAATTCTCGTCTCGCGATCCTGAGGAATAACTATGAACAACACGCAAGATATGTCGCCCGATTTCGTCTTGATGCGCCTGGTTTCCGCGGCCGAGGATGACCGCTGCTTGGACCTGGACGCGGAAAACGGCAATCTGTCGCCGGGAGGAGTGGTGGTGGGGATGGGGAAGGAAGCACTGGCTCACAACGGCGTCAAAGCGGCGCTGGATATCACGGCGGGCCTAGACTCGTCGCATCCGCTAAACAAAGCCCCTCAACCGAGCGGCGAGGGCCCGGCTGCACCTGCTGACAGCACCGCTCTGACGGAGAGCCGAGCCCCGCTGTCCACGCTGCCTGCCCCGCCGCAGAGCCCCATGGAGGCCCAGCAAGGCTTCGACTTCACGGCCACTAGCCAAGGCGGCCTACGTCCTCAGCTGCTCGTCTTCTCCAATATAATGCGGAACGGTGAGGGGATTTTAGAATTAGAACGTCTGGAATTAGAACGTCGGAATCAGACGAGGGATTCTATGGGTTTGGGTTTGGATCAGAGCGTGATTGGATCGGGCCCGACCGTCAATAACAACACACTGCTGAGTGCAGGGGACGGTCAGCAGCAGCAGAGCCTGCCGGAGATGCAGGGCGCTGCTGAGCTGTGCCGCCGGCATCGCCTCATCGCCACCACCACCCCGCCCGAGTGGCCCTTGTTGTCGGAGAGAAGCATCGAGTCTAAATGGGGCTGCGCCACCAGAGACACAGACGGGGCCGTGTTCGAGCTGGCCCGGCGGTTCGGGGAGCTGGGGGTCGGTGCGGTGCCCAAGATGCTGTTCAAAGCGGGCGAGCTCCCGCAGTGTTCGTGTCAGGGAGCGCACAGGCCGGCAGGAGGGGGAGTGGAGCCCGGGGATGACCCCACGGAGACCAGCGACGCTCTGTTGGTGCTGGAGGGTTTGGGGAGCGGCCTGGGCATGGACGAGTGCCCCGCTGAGGGTGACACGGAGGATGATAACGGCCGGAGAGAGTTCCTACTCAACAGGAAAAGGGAAATAGTTCACAAGATGTCCGGGGCTTTCTCCATCAGCAGCTTCCAGGCGGAGCTGCGGCGGCAGGTGGAGGAGATGGCCCCGGAAGCAGCCGCAGCAGCGCACCTGGGCGCCCAGGTGTGCAGTCTCCATGGAAACCTATCTAGCCGTCTCTCGCATCAGCAGCAACAGGTACAGGTAAGCTCTGGGGGTTCAGAGGTTGTCGCCCAGGTTACAACAGCAAAGTCCCCGTCGCCTACACCGGTCCAGAGCTCAAACCCTAGCCAGGCTTCGACACCCAGGAGGCGGCCTGAGCGCTGCGCCAGCGCCCCCCGGACTCCCACCGGCGGAGATAAGACGCTCAAAGTTCCAGGAAAGTCCAAAAAAGGCTCGTTAAAGATCCGCCTGAGCAAACTGTTCCGGACTAAAAGCTGCAGCGGCTCCAACCACCTGCTGGACAAGAGGCCCTCCGTGACGTATTCAGTGTCTTCGGCCGGAAGTCTGGGGGACATGGCGAGCACCCTGGGAGCCGAGCAGGACGGGGACAGGTGAGCAGCTCCAGGCAGGGTCCAAGGCTAATGTTACACGGTTCTAACAGGGTCCAAGGCTAATGTTACACGGTTCTAACAGGGTCCAAGGCTAATGTTACACGGTTCTAACAGGGTCCAAGGCTAATGTTACAGGGTCATAACAGGCTCTTCTCCCTCAATGCCACTGAACATGGGCCCATAGGTTCAACATAGGTGGGAACACCTTAGGCGGGAGAGGGGGTGTAGCAACCGATAGGCTAATGTATAGGCTAAGTTGTAACATTTTTGGCTGGTTGCAATAATAAGGAAAAGTGTCAGTTTGATAAAGTTATAAAAGTAGCCTAGGCATTACCGGCTCAAGTTATTACATTTGTAGAGGATAAAAGAAAAGCACAGCCAATAATGTAATAACTTGTTATATTATAGGCAAAAAGTTATCCCATTATTGGTTCAGAAATGTTTTAACGTTATTGGCCAAGTTAGGCTACTACATTAACAGCTTTTATTAAGTTACATTGAAAAATTAAAAACAATAACGTTATTGGCCGTTACATTATCAACCATTATAACTTTATTGGCTGCTACAGTGGTCCACCCCCTTAAACACTTCATTCCCTAATAGCTCAATTGGCGGATACATTATCATGAGCCCTTTCTGCATCAATGTAGCCTATGTCTTTGTATCAGGAAATACAAATGTTTCCACCCCCTGAATAGTTGCTTTTAACCTGTTTTGGGAGATGGGGGTCGTCTGTTCTTTCATATTTTTTGAGAGGGACAAATTCACCTCTTCTTAAAATAAAGGGGGACACATCCCATGCAACCCCCCCCCCCCACACACACACACACACACACACACACAATCTATGCTAATCACTCTAATAAAGAGTGATGGCAGGAAAGCATTCTATGGGAGCAGTCAAGACCAAGATTTGACCTGATGCAAAGTTAGCAGTGCTGCATCTTGAAAACAAAAAATTAAGTAAAACTTTTCTGCTATCAAAAGTCCCTTAACAAGTTTTTATTTCAATAAGAACTCCCAAAGATGAGAGTCCACCAACTGACCAGGGGAAGAACTTAGTAAATGAAGTGAAACAATCTGACTGTTTAAGGTCATAAAGTTTACGGACAAAAAGCAGAAATGGTTGAGCTAATGGGCAGTTAAAAAACATTTTAAAAGCTGCTACAAATCCACTGTCTTGTGTCCAGACGTTTTGATTCATCTCCAAGTTCTTCTCCGTTCTGCTGACTTTAATGACCGTCTGACTCTGGACTTTCATTTTCTCTGTGCTGAGGAAGTCTTTGTTTTTCCTAATGGCTTTAGGAATTAAAGGTGGAGTCAGCGATTCTGGAGAACGCTTGTTGTCATAATCACTTGTCAAAATCAGTGAATATCCTCCTCACGATCTGCTACCTGTCTGTAATGTGTGTGCACTAAAAAAGAATCAAGGGTTAATACACAGCCTAGGCTCTGTAAACCGGTATTTAGTTAGCTACGTTTGGCCCACTTTGTTTACATACCCTTTTGTTTACATACAGGGCCTAGGTTGTGTCGTGTATGTACACTGGATTTTTTTCAGTGCACACACAGTACGGACAGGTAGCAAATCGTGAGGAGATATTCACTGATTTTGATTTTGAAAAAAAGTGATTTTGACAAAAACTGTCTCCAGAATCGCTGACTCCACCTTTAACTGCCTTCAACTTCTTACATGTTCTCTCTTTAGAACTCTTTTTATTTTATTTTTTATTAATACAGCATGTCATTAAATGCAGAGATTTTTCAAACCTCAGTGGACTAGTCACCCACCATGCGACTCGTTGCTTAGTCATTATTCACAGCAGCAGCAGCAGCAGCAGCAGCAGCAGCACAGTGAGGGATCCTATGATTAAAAAAACATGGCTTCAGAAGTCTGGTCTGCAAGAGCTAAAAGCATCAAACAGAAAAAGTTAAAAACCCTAAATAAAAAGCTGCTGGACCCACACACACACACACACATGCTGACGCACGCACGCACACGCTGACACACACTCACGATTGCACGCACACACACACACACACACACACACACACACACACACACACACACACACACACACACACAACACACACACACACACACACACACACACACACACACACACACACACACACACACACACACACACACACACACACACACACACACACACACACACACACACACACACACACACACACACACACACACACACACAACACCCACACAATTTTCTGAAGCTGCTATACTAATGCTATTTCTCTGCATGATAAAACTAACTCTCCTCTCATCTTCTTCTTCTTTTTCTTCTTCTACCACTTTATTTCCTGCTGCTGCCTGCCTGTCTGTCCTGACGTCTGTCCTCCAGCCACAGCCAGCCCAGAATGACCAGGGCCCACAGTGCCTTCTCCCCCGCCTCCCTCTCCACCTCCCTCTCTGCTTTCACTGGTAAGAGCTGCTCCATCATGCTCCACTCGGTTACAAGTCTGTCTGTGTTGTTTCTGATTCAGTGAGGCCGCACGCACACACACACACACACACACACACACACACACACACACACACACACACACACACACACACACACACACACACACACAAAACACACACACACACACACACACACACACACACACACACACACACACACACACACACACTGGTAACTGGGGAATGGTGCAACTAAAGATTATTTACATTATGGATTAGTGTGCGGATTACTTTAACCGTAACATGTCCAAAAATGTTGAAAAAGTCAAAAAAAGATGTCCTGAAATTGCTGTTTTTTTTTTACTCAAATCAACAACAGTCCAAAAACTACAATTATTAAATGGAAGTATTGAACAGATAAAAGCAACAAATGGTTAGCATAGCTAGCCTGGAACAGCTAGCCTGACTTTGTTCAAAAGTAACGAAATTCACCTTATATGAAGTTCAGAAATAACATAACATGTTGTATTTTGTTTGTTTATTTTGTACAAGAAACAAAGCAAATTTTGTCTAACTGTTTCCCCCTGTTTCTAGTCTTTATGTTAAGCAAAGCTAACCAGCTGCCGGCTTTACCTTCATATTTAAAGTGACAAACAACCAACTGTCATGCCACATAGTTGAACAGGCATATTTCAAATGGTTGATAATGAAAAATATGAAAAATTAAGAAAAACTGTCAGAATTTCAGCTTCGGACATTTGAAGCTTTAAGAAACATGTAAGCTGCACGTCATGTTCTAAAGCTGCAACCCTTCACCACACACACGTACGCACGCACACACGCACACACACACACGCACACACACACACACACACACACACACACACGCAAGACGCACGCACACACACACACACACACACACACACACACCATGTAACTGGTGCAGCAGATCAGATAAGACACGATTTAGCACAAATCAAAAGTGCCTCTGGGTAAGAAGTGTGAGGCGTTCTGTAGCTCGGCAACTGGTAAATATCATTTCAGCTGACTTTATGAGAAATGGGCCCACCACCTCCGCAGGGCGCACACACACTAGTACATTCTGCTGCCCCACATTGCTCATATATATCTCAGTTTTGCTAAAAATTTTTTTTAATTTATTTAACCTTTATTTAACCAGGAAAGTCCCATTGAGATTAAAAACCTCTTTTTCAAGGGAGTCCTGGCCAAAATTCCCTTCTTGAGTTTTATAGTATTTTTGTTGCTTAATGAACAACGCGCTCTACACAGGGGATCGCCACCAATTAGACCGAAACATTAAAGACGCACTATGGGGGTCTCGGGGACCTTTAAAGTCCTGCCCGTGTTCTACTGTGAAAAAAAAGAAAGAAGAAGAAGATATAAGAGATGATAGACCCTGCGTTGCAAATCACATACTCTTTCTTTTTACTACACTACATACTAAAGTACAGAAGAGTTTTAGGGCCACAGGAGAGAAAAAAAAAATCTGTTGTGTATGCGAGTTTGTGTAGGCGAGAAATGCCTGGATGAGTACTAACTCCCGGGAAGATTTTGTGTATGGATCGATAGGATACTTTTCCTACTCAACCGCCCCACAATGCATTGCGTCTTTTCAAACGACATGGAAGTTTTTTTTTAAATGCTTTATTGCTTCTGTATACTTCACTGTAAACGGTCCACAAACCTCACATACACAATCAATCGTTAAGTAGACAGTATGGAGTCTATACATGTTGAGTATGTAGGAGGGAGGACGTTAGTAGGGCTTTTCAAACACAGCCATGGATCTCCTGCTGTATCCCTATTCCTGACAGTGTATAAAGTGGGCAAGCCAAGTCCAGCCTTTTTCCTCTGCTGTATTAGCAGATGGGAGGCAGGGGTATAGTTGGCTCTTGCATTTGAAATGTTTCGTTTCTTTCCCTGCCAGTAAAACGTCCCACAACTGCAGAGTTTCAGTGAATGTGCAGCAGCATCTCAATTAGCGGGGATGGGATCTGTTCCTTCTTTATGGCAGTGATTTAGCCTGATTAGCTCTGTGTAATTTTCCATAAACATCCTGCCTGGTGCAGCTCTAATGGCACTCTGCAGCAGCATGCACACAGTCAGTACAAACACACACACACACACACACACACACGCACACGCACAATCAGGCACACAGACGCACGCACACACACACACACACACACACACAACACAATCAGACACACAGAGGCACACACACACACACACACACACACACACACACACACACACACACACACACACACACACACACACACACTCAATCAGACACACACACACACACACACACACACACACAGATTATACACAAACTAATGCCTTTTTCTTTTACTCTTTTTCCATCTCTTTACATTTTTATTTCACCAAAGAACATTAACTCAAGTTTCACCCTGAGTCCAAATTTAAATGAACTTTAACTTAATTATTTTCTATCTCCCCAAAGGCATAATGTTAGTTGTGAAATTGGGCCACATATAAATAAATTTACATTTCCGTTTTAATGCTACTTTCCAATTTTTAAACAACTTCATCTCAGAGGGGAATATTATGGTGTGTTTACTGCACTACATTTATCTGACAGATGTTCCTTTGCAGTTTAAGATAATAAATATAAAACCTATACAGTAATTAAGTCATGATAGATGATGGATAGTCATAAAACAAACGGATACTTCCAACTCTACTCACTCAAACAACAACTTGTTGTTACTTCTGTATCTACTAATCTATCTATCTATCTATCTATCTATCTATCTATCTATCTATCTATCTATCTATCTATCTATCTATCTATCTATCTATCTATCTATCTATCTATCTATCTATCTATCTATCTATCTATCTATCTATCTATCTATCTATCTATCTATCTATCTATCTATCTATCTATCTATCTATCTATCTATCTATCTATCTATCTATCTATCTATCTATCTATCTATCTATCTATCTATCTATCTACTATCTATCTATCTATCTATCTATCTATCTATCTATCTATCTATCTATCTATCTTTTTGGTATCTCTGTAACTTCTCTCTCCTTCTTCTCCTTCTTTTCCCTGCTCTTCCAGGTGAGACCGTGTCCCTGGTGGATGTTGATATTTCGCGGCGAGGGGCGAACACGCCACACCCTCCCACGCCTCCCCCTCCGCCCCGCAGAAGTCTCAGTTTGTTAGGTACTTTCCTCTCTCTCTCTCTCTCTCTCTCTCTCTCTCTTTCTCTCTCACTTTCTTCCTCCTTGTCTCTCCATTCTACAGACACACTAAAATGATATACATCTAAATTAAGACCAAGAGGAAGCTCGGACAGTTTCTCTCAATATTTCTGTCTTTGTCCAATACTTTGCGTATCAATGTTTTAGTTTTTTTTTCTGTCGTACATCGCTAGAAATAGACACAGACAAGATTTGGTAATCTGCTATAATCTGATTGGAGAAGCTTTGAAAGGTCAGCGGCCAACCAGAGATTTAATTTGAAATGTGAGTGCAATGAGTCAGTGCTTCCTCTTCTCACAGGGTACAAAAAAAAATCTTGTTTCTTGTTTTAACAGGGAGTATTTCTCTATTTCTTATGTTTTATTTTATAGTTTTTCTTTTCATGGTGATTAGTGGACAAATGACTCAAATATTTATTTATTTTTTGGCCCAAAATGCACTAAAACCAATTTATCTTCCAAACAGAGCCACTAACTTATCATAGACATATATAAGAGCCTGCACCAAAACAATGAACAAGATTAAACATTGTTAAAAATTATATATTTCCTAAATATCATGACATTTTTATCCCCTACGTTTCTAAGTTCATTTTCATTCTCTGACCTTTTCTGGTGCAAATCTTTCCTTGCAGCCTGTGGTGTTATTTTCTGACCCATATACGGCATATGCAGCATAACTTAAGCATCCTTTTTGTTTACGTAAAAATAACATTCTCTCAATGCGCCCTGGGTTGTCACACTTTTCTGTGTGTCCTCCTGAAGATGTACATAAATCTATAAAAACATTGGGGCGCCCTTAGCTCAGTTGGTAGGGCGTCCCCCCCATGGGCCTCGGCCAGCAGCGGACCTGGGTTCGATTCCAGCCCGCGGTCGTTCTCTGCATGTCACTCCCCTCTCTGCCCCATTTCAACTCTGTCTCTACACTATCAATAAAGCATAAAAATGCCCAAAAAATATCTTAAAAAAAATATATATCTATAAAAACACCTTAAAGGTATAAAGTTTCCTCAATCATTTACTGAATACAGCTGCTCATTGTAGTTTAAATCTTCTATCCATGAGGAAATAGTTCATTTGTTTGGAACTATTTTCAGCGGTGGATGAATCCAGTTCTTAGTTATCTATAATCTATAGAATAAAACAAAATTCTGGTTTTATATTTTTCCCAGAGCTGTTAGCTTTTTATCAGTTTTAAATGTTTTCTTTTAACAACCTCCCCGTGACCCGCCTAAATAATCTCACGACCCCTCACTCGGTCCCAACCCCCCAGGTTTAACATTTCTGCTGCAGTGAGTATTTGGAGCAGCAGGCCAGTGTGTGTGGGACTGAGTCAGAATCAACTACAGTGTGTCCATGGTGACGGAGGAACAGTGTTGTTCACTGATGTGTTTTTAATGGAACTTAATGGCTCAGAATAATGCTCTCTCATTGGTCAATTCTAAAGGTTGGAGTAGCGATTTGGATGACACTTGTTGTCAAAATCAGTGAATATCTCCTCATGATTCATGCATTATTATTTTTTTCGCACAGTCAAACACAGTACTTAGAGGTAGCAGATTGAGGTGATATTCACTGATTTTGATTAAACAAGATGACAACTAACTTTCTGGGCGAGGCTTTCTGTCCGATGGTGTTGAAAAACTCTCATCCGTCCTTCCGTTATATTTTCTTTTCTTTTTCCTAATTTTCCCTAATTAATAAATCTTTCCCATTTTGACACTTCCTTTTCGTTTCCTCCTTGTCTGTTTGTGTCCTACTTCCTATTTCCTTCCTTCCTTCCTCCCACTCTCTTCCTCCTCTCACCTTCTCTCCCCACTCCTCCCTCCTCCTTCTCTCCCTCCCTCCCTCCCTCTCTCCCTCCCTCTCTCCTCTCCTCCCTCCCCTCCCTCTCACCCTCCCTCCCTCCCTCCCTCCTCTCCTCCCTCCCTCCCTCTCTCCCTCCCTTCTCTCCTCCTCCCTCCCTCTCCTCTCTCTCCCTCCCTCCTCTCTCCCTCCCTCCCTCCCTCCCTCCCCTCCTCCCTCCTCCCTCCCTCCCTCCCTCCTCCTCCTCCTCCCTCCCTCCCTCCCTCCCTCCTCCCTCCTCCTCCCTCCTCCCTCCTCTCCTCTTCCTCCCCTCCCCTCCCTCTCTCTCTCCCTCCCTCTCACTCATCCTCTCTCCCTCCCTCCCTCTCTCCCTCCCTCTCTCCTCTCTCCCTCCCTCTCACTCTATCCTTCTCCCTCCAGATGACATAGCAGGGCCGCAGCCTGGGCCTTTCCTAGTGAGTGTTATGGGCGCGTCCCTGCAGTCCCTCCCCCTGCCACTCCCTCCTCCTCCTCCTCCCTCCCACGCCACCATCCACCACAGTCTCAGCCTCAATGGTAAGACGCGTCCGGCGCTTTCTGACGCTAAACGGAAAGCTAAACGAAAGCAACAGAGTCCGCAGTGTGGAGAAATGAACTTCCAACATGTTTATCAAGAAGTGATGGTTCTTGCATACCTGTGCTCCTTTAAATTCACTACTTTTGAAATGTTTTCTATAAGATTTTCTCAACAATTTATACATCCTTGGTGTTTGTTTTGACTTATTTGTGTAGTTATTTTTGGGAACCTGTTTAATTTAAAATTTTATTTATTTGCTGGTCTTCTCAAATCGCAGTATTTATAAAAACAACCAAAAGTAAAACCGATGGCAAAGCAGAGAAAGTGACGAACATAGCTGGGACACTTGTTGTTGCCCTGCTGTGACTTATAAAGATCAAAGTTTTATAAAGTCTGTTTAAAAGAAAATGTCGATCCTTCAAATTCTTCGTGCTGCACCTTTAACTTTGTCTGCCATTCTCTCTGTTCTGTTTCTCTGCAGACGCGTTCCTCCGAGCCCTCCCTCATTCCGCTGCCTCTCCGTCCGATGCCCCCCCCTGGCCCGCCAGGCTCCGCCCCCCATGCTCTGCGCCCTGGACGGTCTGAGGCCAGCAACTTCACCGCCAGCCTCCGCGAGCTGGAGAAGGTCAGTTCAGTTACTTTATTAGTCAATGGTCACATTGAAATATGTCTTTCGCATTCCCCTCTCAAGTTGCCACACTTAGAGGGGGTCAGAGCGCAGTCAGCATAACAGTGCCCCTGGAGCAATTTTGGGGTTAAGTGTCTTGCTCAAGGACACAATGGTAGAGATGGTGGGCACCGTAGACGTAATACCAGTCCAACTCACCTTGTATCAACAACTAACCCCTCCTCATCTAGGCCATCCTACCACCTGGTACAAAAACTCACTTCAAAACCTCCAGAAAAGGGATTTATTCCACATCCTTCGCTTGTTTATTTTTGATTGTTTATTTAGGTGTAGAACAGGTTGTGTTCATACTGACATTGGATCATGATGCTCCATATAGCCTACAGCTGCTGAACCAGTGACACTAATGATTATTTAATTATTGATGAATTCTTCTGGTTCTTTTCTCAGTAAAGGGTTGACAGTCAGCAATGGAATGCTTGTTGTACAAAATCAGCAAAAATCTCCTCATGATCAGCCTTGTCTGTACTGTGTGCACACTAAAGAAATAAATCCAGTTTACAGAGCGTAGGCTGTGTATTGACACAGATTTATTTTTTGCTCACACTCAGGTAGTGATTGTGAGGAGCGATATATACAGATTTTGATCAAAAAGTGATTTTATCAACAAGCTTTCTCCACAATCAATGACTCCACCTTTAATCTATGTTTTTTTTGGTCTATGAAATGTCATAAAAAGGTTTGGAAAAAAAAATCAACATATTTTAAAGCCTAATTGTTTCTGTTCAGTGTGGCTGGTACTGGGGTCCCATGAACTGGGAGGACGCAGAGATGAAGCTGAAGGGGAAACCTGACGGGTCGTTCCTGGTGCGGGACAGTTCAGACCCGAGATACATCCTGAGCCTCAGCTTCAGGTCGCAGGGAGTCACACACCACACACGCATGGAGCACTACAGAGGTAGGACACACACAGACATGTCAGCACGCAAGCAGGCACACACATGCACGTAAGCACACACCACACACACACACCACACACAACACGCACCACATGCAAGCACGCACACACACATGTATACCACAACACACAACCATGCACGTAAGCACATCTCACACACCAACACAACACACACCACACACACACACACACACAAACACACACACAAAAACACACAAAATAACACACACACAAAACACGCATGTAGCAATACATTGGTAAGATATGTACACACGCACATGCGCGGATACACACACACACACTTACACACAATAACACACTACACACACACACACACACACACAAACACACACACACACACACACACACACACACAACACACACACACACACTTACCATATGATAATATATATTCCCTAGCCCTTCATATTAAAACCCAGATATACTCAATCTGTAAAGCCAATTAAATTTAATTAATTCATTTTACGACGGCGTTGTAGATTTAAAATAATTACAGAGCCTGGAAAGGGGGGGGGTAATTTTCAGAGAATTTTTTAAATATTCTCTGAGATTAAGGTTTTACATTTACTAGAACTATTTATTATTTATTGTTAACAAGAACACAACAAAACATTCCATTTACTGTAGGAAACAACAGAGCGCAAATAAATTAGGAACAAACTCACGTTCCCTTCTACAGACGCAGAAATAAAATCTCATTACAGCTCTGACTGCGGCATGAATAACTCTCAAAACAACACATGCTTATTTGCACACACGCCACATGTGTGACAAACTAGCAAGATGATTCATGGAAAAATACATAAGTAAAGAGGCACACACACACATACAAAAGAGAGAGAGACACACACACATACACACATACACACACAAACACTCACACACACACACACACACACACACATACAGAGAGAGACACACACACACACACACACACATACACACATACACAGACACACACACATACTCACAGAGACACACACACACACACACACACACACACACACACACACACACACACACACACACACACACATACACACACCACACACACCCCACACACACATACAGAGACACACACGCACACACACATACAGACAGAGACACACGCACACACACACACACACACACACACACATACACATACATACATAAATATACATAAACGGGGCTGCGCAGTAATGAGTCACCATTATGGCCATACAGCCATGCCTGGAAACACATTCATTATTCAGACAGACTGACACAACACATCCACATCAGCACCATCGTGTGTGCATGAGCGCACCGCGGCCAGACATGAAACGAGGCCAGATAACAGGAAGTCTACACACTCACACACCAACCTTTGTCTCTGTCTCTGTGCATGTGTCTCTGTGCTGTTTGGGCTGTGGTAGCCATGTGCTAGGATAGGGAACAAGTAGTTATGAACACTGACTTGATGACAATGGAAACTATGCTTTTTGATTGTGTGTGTGTGTGTGTGTGTGTGTGTGTGTGTGTGTGTGTGTGTGTGTGTGTGGTGTGTGTGTGTGTGTGTGTGTGTGTGTGTGTGTGTGTGTGTGTGTGTGTGTGTGTGTGTGTGTGTGTGTGTGTGTGTGTGTGTGTGTAATCACAGATTGGCTGGTTGTTGATGGTGGTGATGGGCTTTTTCTGTACAAATTAGAGGACTTTTATTCTGAAATGCCTACTGTAACACTTTGACTCAGGGTCAAATTTCTCACTAACTATTTAGTGGATCTCCATGAAATTTAAAGGGACAGTGTGTAGAATTTATTGCCATTTTTCCAGAACAGTTACTTAGGTTAGACTTAGGTTAAATGTATAAATATATTTTAATATTAGTGCCTCATTTTTCGGTTTATATATTTATTGTGTGTATTGTGTGTTTTCCTCGTCGTCACTGTAAATGAGGGCGAGTTGAAATAAAGGTCATTGATTGTTTTGTTTTAGCAAATCTGACTACTTAACAGATAAATAAATAATGGCACTTTGTTTTTGCTCTGATCAATAATGTTGACATTTCAGAAAGTGCCATAAAGTGTCAGTAGTCAATATTGTAGAGCCCCCACCAGAATTTCATGAAACATTTTTACATAGGGACATGCGGTCTTTTAATAAGGGCCATACATTTCGCACCATGTTGTACTGGTTATTTTATTCTGGAAATTTTCTATCGGGAAATGTGTGTGTTTGTTGCTTTTTGTTAAATTTAAGTTTACCTGAAGGATTAAATGCTCCGTTATGGATTGATAAAGTTTTTCTACTTCGGAGAGACGCACTTTTCAGCTGCCTCAGTACTTTCTTTGTCATTAAAGGTGATTGTGTGTGTGTGTGTGTGTGTGTGTGTGTGTGTTGTGTGTGTGAGTGCGTGCGTCTGTGTTTGTGAGAGCTTTAGACTTATTTCACAAAATTAAGACTCCTCTGAGACTCGACATAAAGATTTAACTTGATTAAATCCTGGAGTGAAATTGGACCTTTCGTTCCCATGTGATGTATTTCCGTTGAAACTGGATGTTTAGGAAAAAGGATCGCTGTAGATAATTGACTTGTAATCTAAAGGTGAATTAGGTGAGGAGAGAAAATGCATGTTTAATTTGACAGGATTAAGGCACAAACAGTAATGGCCTTTCTGAACCTGGACACAGAATTGATTTTTACGTTAAAAAGTAGTAAAGTTTGCCTTTTTTGCTGGGACCCGGGGCTTTAAGAGGAGCAATTGAAATCTAATTTTCTATGTAAGCAGCCTGATGGGGTCAACATTAAAAATGCATCGTTTTCCCAGAAGTAACACATTTCTCGGTAGTCGGGATTTGATAGTATTAACGACCAATCAATAAAGTCCATTTTCTGTTGCACTTTCCAAGTACGTTCTGTTTTCACTGTTCAGCCAATCAAAAAATGTAAAGGTGGAGTCAGTGATTCTGGAGAACGCTTGTTGTCAAAATCACTTTTTGTCAAAATCAGTGAATATCTCCTCAGGATCTGCTACCTGTCTGTACTGTGTGTGCCCTGAAATAGTCCAGAGTTAATACACAGCCTATTCTCTGTAAACAGGTATGTCAACAAAGGGTATTTCAACAAAGGGCCCACGTAGCTATAGCAACATGCCCGTTTACAGAGCCTAGGCTGTGTATTAACACTGGATTAAAAACAAACACCAAACAGGGTCACAGCGTGAAACTTCAAGGCTGTCTTATGTAAACATGTATGCTGTAATTATACAAATGTTTTATAATTAATGTAATGTGGGTGTTATTTATAGATGAAACAATGCTACATGCAGAGTGGACTGTACACATTAAGTGATATAAGTAGTTGCTGCGGGTGCCCCCCTAGAACAATTTTCTTTTTTTAATGAACACGAGACTATTAATGAAATAAAAGTTGAATTCCCTGAACAAAAACTGACAACATTCGGGACCATTTTCACCGACATATAGTGACAAAAAGGGAGAAATTAACCTAAACCTGTGTGTGTGTGTGTGTGTGTGTGTGTGTGTGTGTGTGTGTGTGTGTGTGTGTGTGTGTGTGTGTGTGTGTGTGTGTGTGTGTGTGTGTGTGTGTGTGTGTGTGTGTGTGTGTGTTGTGTGTGTGTGTGTGTGTGTGTGTGTGTGTTTGTGAAGCCCTGGTTAGAAGACTATGTCCTTGTCCTAATGTGATAATAGGCTATTACAGTATAAATAACAAAAACATTGGTTTCTCTCCTCGTTTCAGGGACGTTCAGCTTGTGGTGTCATCCGAAGTTTGAGGACCGCTGTCACTCGGTGGTGGAGTTCATAGAGCGAGCCATCATGCACTCCAAGAACGGGAAGTTCCTCTACTTCCTCCGCTCCAGAGTCCCAGGTGATAAAAACAATACATTCATATAGATAGATAGATGACAGACAGACAGACAGACAGACAGACAGACAGACAGACAGACAGACAGACTGACGCACACACACCACTCAACTCACTCACTCACTCACACACTCACTCACTCACTCACTCACTCACTCACTCACTCACTCACTCACTCACTCACTCACTCACTCACTCACTCACTCACTCACTCACTACACACAGACACACAGTCACACACACACAAACACACACACACCACACACACACACACACACACACACACACACACACACACACACACACACACACCACACACACACCACCCTATCCCTTTGCCAAGTTAACACTATACAAAAACATAAATAATTAAATTAAACTTTGCAACAAGAGAAATAAATCTATTTTAAACAAATACAATTAAAATGAAACCTCATACTGTATTATATACAGTTTATATAGGTCATAACTCCAGTGGATGCGCAGCCCCAGTCGATCAAAAATGGATGTGATCCTCCCACTTAGTGTGAAGTGCTTGAGAGGCGGAGGAATACATCTGACTGTGTGTCTGTCTGTCTGCAGACTGTCAATGATTGATGATTGTGAGAATGCGTCTATATGTGTTAATATTAAAATCAGCCTGTGTTAGTGTTCACATGTATATGTCTTATATATAACTGTCTCCAAAGTATATGTGACTGAATATGAAACAGAATGAGTGCTTTATATTATTGATTGGCTTGGTTTGAGCAAAGTTAAAGGTAGAGTCTGTAGAACGCTTGTTGATAAAATCACTTTTTTTTTTTAAAACAGAGAACATCTCCTCACGATTTATTACCTGTCCGTACTATGTTTTCGCTGAAAAAATATTAGTGGTAATACACAGCCTATAGGCTCTGTAAACATGCATATAAACAAAGGGTATCTAAACATAGGCCACCGTAGCTATAGCAACATGCCAGCTTACAGATCCTAGGCTGTGTATTAACACTGGACTTTTTTAGCAACACAGACAGGTAGTGGAACGTGAAGAGATATTCACTGATTTATGACAAAAAGTGATTATTCTCCAGGATTGTAACTCCACCTTTAATTCAGGTTTAGGTTGAGATTGAAATTATATGAAAAGTATAATCTTACACAAGATGTTGATTAACACCTCTAAATCATCTTAATCCTTCTCTGGGTAAAAGGTAAGCTCCCTGATTTTGCGTAAATACCTCATTTTAGCTGCTGCAACAAAATCAATGCGTGGGCTGAGAGGTTATTATTTTGTTTTCTGATATATTTTTCTCTAAAAGCGCTGAGCAATGTTTTGAATCACTTGAATCAAGACTGTGAGATTTGGATTTGGGAACTATGTTAAACTTAATTTGTAATCTTTTGCGTTTTTGATCAAACATTTGGAATATTTTTTTGTCTCCACCTTTAAGGGAAAATAATCTGCTGGTTTCCCTCACATACTGAATTCATTTGTCAGTCAGTTAACATAATTATGTGTGTGTGTGTGTGTGTGTGTGTGTGTGTGTGTGTGTGTGTGTGTGTGTGTGTGTGTGTGTGTGTGTGTGTGTGTGTGTGTGTTGTGTGTGTGTCGTGTGTGTGTGTGTGTGTGGTGTGTGTGTGTGTGTGTGTGTGTGTGTGTGTGGTGTGTGTTGCAGGGCTTCCCCCCACCCGGTTCAGCTGCTGTATCCCGTATCTCGCTTCAGCAACGTGAAGTCTCTACAGCATCTCTGTCGCTTCTGCATCCGACAAATAGTCCGCATAGACCACATCCAGGAGCTTCCATGCCCAGCACCTACACCCTAACCCTAAACCCTAACCTAACCCTAACCCCTAAACCCTAACCCCTAACCCCTAAACCCTACCAACCCCTAACCCCTAAACCCTACCTAACCTAACCCTAACCTCTAACCAACCCTAAATCTATTTGACCATTATTAAGAAGTCATAATATTTGGAAAAACTGAAAATGCCTTCAACTGTACCTGTTTGTGTATGTAGATCATACTGCCTCATTTTCTTTAATAAAATGTTTTAAAAAAAGAAAAATGCATAAACGCATCAAGATAAAACCAAATAAAAAAGGTTCTCTAATAAGCAAAAATACAATCCTGACTTTGAGGTTTTGCTCTTATTCCTTATTTATTTAAGGTTTGATTTTAACTTGTAGGTTATGGTTGAGCAGCCTTGAAATAAAAGTTTGTAAGTAGATGAAAGACATGGGTACGAATAAGTATGTCAAGGGTACAAGTACACTGATACTTAAGGGTACAGATTTTTACCCTAAAGGTACCCAACCAAAGCTCTGCTAAACACTATCGCAAATTCATATCAAACTGTCATTATATCACATTACAAGAACTAATAAAACAAAAACAGTGACACTTGGCTAACTTGCTTTTTTGTCCCCCTCCACACACCACACCATTCACACAACACACACACACACACACAAAACACACACACACACACACACACACACACACACCACACCAACACACGCACACACACACACAACAACACACACACACACACACACACACACACACACACACACACACACACACACACAACACACACACACACACACACACACTTTTTTCTTTCTTCTAGACCACTAATATCCTACCTGAGTAAGTTTTATTACTACGACCCGGAGGAGGAGATGTACATGTCAGTCAAGAGCATCCGCAGAGTGGTGGGGGGCGCGGCGCAGCAGACCGAGTCACAGACGTAGCAGCAGAGATCGTCTCAGCTCAAGTGAGTTCGGGTGGGGGGGGGGGGAGATTCGTTTTTTACGATGAGTGTTCGAACCCTTTGCACTCAAATGTGTTTATGTAAAATTAAAGTGTATGTCTGTTTCAGGGGGGTTCGATATTTGGTCTTTCATAAAGGAGGGGGAGGGAGGTGTGGTCATCTTTTTGATATAAAGGTAACGGAATAGAATTTCAGAAGTAGCCTTTTTTCTATTAAGGCTGTTTGAGGCCAGATCGGAGCCGTGATTTATCTTCAACCAGTTTCTAAAAGACGCAGGGGAAAAAAACTGGTCCCAGAGTGCCACCAATTCTTTGCAGGTCTAGAACCAATATCTGCTAATGGCAGGGGCTAGTGGCGGGTATAATCCTGGCCAAATAGACCAACTTAAACTTTGTGACCGCCAGTTTATAAAAAAATTGCAGCTTTATGGTGATTTTATTCGCTCTAGAATCGGATGAATCCTTTATTGTCATTGTACAGTGTACAACGAATTTTAGCAGCAACAAACAAAACAAATAAATAATAATAATACACACAAACACAAAATATAGAAATAGTAAAAAATGTGCAAGGCTAGTAGTGCAATGAATGTACGCATAACATAATAGATAAATGTCAGTGTTTAACACCTGTATCTCTGCCTGTAGGTTTCTGTATGGAGGACTGAACTGTTCTGGTCTGCCAGCAGCAGCCAATCAGAATCCCCGGAACATCCCCGTGTCACAGCTGTGTGCACTCGGATGGACTTGCTTCTCTCTTCATTTTTTTGGACTGGAGAAAAAACAAAAACAAAACAAGAGTGATGAGGACGAGTGTTTTGCAAGTTTGGACGGTGGGATGAACTGTCACTGAGAGGAGGACTCGGCTTCGTATCCATGGACACAGCAGAGACGTTCTCTCCTGCAGGAAAAAACATGTTGGTTTTTTCGAAAAACAAAATGGAGAACGTGAATTATGAGAAAAAAAAACTTTAATTTGCAAATTTTCCTGAAACATGCTGAACTGAACTGAACTGAATGAACTGGAAAAAAAACACAATGCACTGGTCGATTTGTACAACTGTTGTTTGCTGCCGTTTCCTTGTTTTTCCCTTAAATTCTGTCAAAATGAGGGAGTTTTTTTTTTGGTATTTAAAAATTGCCGTCGGGATAGATATACACACAGAGGCAGGGCAATGGAGGACCGGACCACGCCTAATATTCGGACAGTCCTGGTTCTTATAAGAAAAATAAGAAAGGTCCCGTAAACTGTCCATTTGCAAAGATATAACTGAGTTTATTTATTGTAGCCTATGGACAACTTGATCTTTTTATCATTATCAGTCTTTTTATTTAAGTATGGCACAGGTATGTTTTCATTTTTTTCGTTTAAGAGAGACGTCATGTGATACCATGTTGGAGGAACTATCATCTTGTATTAAGCAACCTGCTTCTTGTTTTCTGGCCCGGAAATGACACAACTTGCAACATTAGCTGCAGTGCTAATGTTATACTAATGTAAATAAGACCTAAAATCAAGGCTAGTTAAAAATTCAAGACGTTTTATTTTACCAGAAGTGCTAGTTACGTGGACAGATTTGATGAAAAGTCAAAAGTTGGATGATTTGATTGTTTTTTTAACCCGATAATCAGACTGGAATTGTTATTTTCATTCACTTATATAAACTTAGTCTGACAAACAAAAACAACCAACAAAACTAAAAGCTATAGTGCGTAACTTCTGTTGAGGAATTCTGAGAATGACAAAAACACATCTGCGCATTACATGAGGTAAAGCCTTCGCTGATCGGGCATGGATTGTATACCTTCTGCTGTGTGTCCAGGTTTTTTTCTTAGCAGTAGAATCAACAACTGAAACATTTTTTGGGCGCTTCTTGGGATTTTTTTGATTCTGTGACAGCGTCAAGGGGACACCAGTTTGTTAACGCTGCCATACAGAAAGAGTTTTTTTGGAGCTGACAGGCTTAGTCAACTTTGTGTCAACTCATTTGGAGATGGCTTGATTGTATCCGACATTCATTAATTTGAAAAAGTTACACACTGTAGCTTTAAGCTCCCCCTTCAGATACTGTCAGATATTGCATTTCATTGCCGGATATATTTTCCTTCTTGACAACATGTATGATTTCCTACACTACCTAGAATGCCTCTTGGCATCCTTTAAATACAGTTTTTTTGTTTCACAGCAAGCTGTCTGCCAAAAGGTTTATTAACGTCTCTGTCTGATAACTCATAGCACAAATGTCCTTGGGCTATTTAGGCTAATGTTGATAATCTGTTGGTCCTTTATATACATGGTTTCCCCAACATTTCAACAGTTATTCACATGAATAAGGGAAAAAACACACCAAAGAAAAAATATATTTCCTCAGAAATGCAAAATTACAATTCAAAAAGGTGATTTTATAGACTGAATGCAAAAGAGGTGAACCATGTCTCTTCTTTTTAATGTTTTAAGACGATGAAATATTTTTTCTTTGCTTTGGTTCCACTGCCTGTTTCAGCACAGGCGCCTTAATCTGGAACGTGTCCTGATGATTAAAGCACTTATGCTGATTGCTGAAGTCGTGTAAAATGAATTAAAATGGTTTTATTTAGACGAGAGGTTGCGAATAAAGACAAACTAACGTGGAGTTTACTTGCAGTAGGTTTAGGTTCATAAAATCATACCCAGATGTTTTTCCCCTCCCCAATGCCCTGCCTCAGAGTGTGTATATCTGCCGTGGATCGTCTCTACCTGTCCGTTTTATTTGTTGAAATGCCCAGGTGTATTTTTGCTCATTCTATTTCTCAGTATCCTGAAGCTGGCTACTGGCTCGACGTTTTCAGTAAAAAAGTTAAAAAAAAAGAAGAAAAATAAACATTGGTTTGTGGCATCTTTTTTTCAATGTCAAATATTGAACATTGATGTTTGTTATGATTAGTTTAATGTATTACGTTAACTGCAGTAGTAGTTTTTCAGTCATCATCATGAACAATAATTTTAAACATTCAGTGGAAACGCATTTGTGGATAAAGGTGGAGTAAGCAATTCTGAAGAGTGTTTGTTGTCAAAATCAGTGAATATCTCTCGATCCGACCTGTCTTGTACTATGTGTGTGTGCTGAAGAAAACCCAGTGTGAAGACACAGCCTAGGCTCTGTAAACGGGAATGTTGTGGTGGGCCCTTTTGTTTACATACTCTTTATTTACATACTAATTTACAGAGCCTAGGCTGTGAATTAACACCAGATGTTGTTTTCAGCGCGCACAGTACAGACAGGTTGCAGATTGTGAGGCGATATTCACTGATTTGCCTAAAAGTTATATGTATTGACAACAAGCGTTCTCCAGAATCACCTATCCCACCTTTAATCTGTTTAATATTTACTTTCCATCTAATGAAAGCAACTCTAATTTAACAGCAAACTTTAACATGTGGATGTAGGACATGAATGCAGCTATGGCCTCCATTTCAAAATGAAGAGTTTTATTTTCATTCATCTGGCTTTGAAATGTTTAGGGCTGAAAACTCTCCAGAGATGCTTTTGGCTCGTTCATAAAGCTTTTTAAATGAAAAAAAAAAAGTGAGATATCAGCAGTTAAATTATGCAGATATTCTCTCGAAGGCTTTTCACAGAGGTGCCTGGGGAGAACGTGATAGACAGTATCTAGATCTTCCACCACTAACTATATACAAGCAGCACGCTAGTAGTGGAGAGAGGAGAAAGTACTTGGCTAAAAGCAGGATTCTCGTGTGAGTGGAAACAGAGATGATTGTATATGTGAATAGGGTCAAGTGCACTCTGTGGAAAAAAAGGGCCACATCATGCATTGTGGATGTGAAAAGAGTGGCGAGGACAGTGAGCCAATGAGAATCAGGGAACACACACACAACACACACACACACACACACACACACACACACACACACACACACACCCCACACAGCTCATGGTAGCCTACATCAAAGTGCTGGGTGGGGGGTGGGAGTGGGGGGGGGGGGGCAGCAGCTCTGCGGATGTGGACGACAGATGGGACTGACAGCCACAACTGGAACAATTTTTTTTCCCTCCAAAGGGTGAAAGGCCGTTTGCAGTCGCAAAGCCGGGATTGTGTGTGTCAGAGCGTAGGCTTGTTGGGGTTTTGCCAAACACCTAATCTGAAAAGACATGTGTTCAGAGTTCAAATCTGGTGTGAGTGAGGTCCAAGGGAGAGGGCAGTGAGTTTGAATAATCTATAGGCCTACTACAAAAAATTATATTTCACACTATTTTCTATCTATCTATCTATCTATCTATCTATCTATCTATCTATCTATCTATCTATCTATCTATCTATCTATCTATCTATCTATCATTATTATCTATCTATCATCTATCTATCATCTATCTATCTATCTATCTATCTATACTATCTATCTATCTATCTATCTATCTATCTCTATCATCTAATTTGTCTTCTATCTATCTATACTCAAGGTAATTGCAGCAACAAAAGGGATAGTGCACAGTAAGACATAATAAAATAAGCAAACAAAATTTAAATAGTAAAACAAACGAACAAAGAAGAAGAAAATTGGAAATGCATATGCCTAACTATTAAATAAGAACAGCATAACACAGATACAAAAGTGAGTGAACCATTGACAGTCTAATATAATATCTAGGCTATAAATACAAAAACAGACAAACACAATCATGGTAGGCCTATTATTGCACTTGGTGAACATTGAACAATAGGATCATATCGTAGGCTACATGAAATAGACAGGAGACATTTCACACGAGTTGAATAGTGACCACTTCGTCTGACTGACAGGTCTGTGTCAAACATCCCGAGTGGCCCAACGCTCATTGACCAACACGGCTGTCATTCTAGTTTTGTTCGCTCAGCCCCTCAATAATCACATTGGTCAGCGAGGACGTCCATTAAACCGTATCCATGTTGTTTATAGGCTCCTCGCTTGTTCGAGGTTTATCTTTTAGAACCTCCCCCAAGCCTTGAGCACAATCTCGACATCCCATTGGTGGAACAGTCATCCATCGACTGACGTTCACAAATCTAGAATCCTGATTGGCTCAATCGAATGTCAATCTTACGGATGCTTCGCGCTGATTGGCCGAACGCCGCCGTCGTTTAAGGTTCCATTGTCCGTGGATTGGTGCAGCGGGCGAGGCGGGCGGACTCTTCCACGGGGCTCGGTCTTCACGGCTCGCGGAGAGCGAATGTCGTCATGAGCGGTGGGTAGGAATTAAAACATTGGTGTTTATATTTCATTCTTAGTGCCTTAAACATTTTATTAGCATTGAAGGGCAAAGCGCTGGACGTTATGCAGTGCGAATACGTGTGTATTTAAAGTGGGGGTTGGGCAGTTGAGTGAATCAAAATAAGCAATGCACTTCCGGTGAAGGGGTTGCCTTTTTTCCGTAACGATATCAAAGAGAGTTTTGACTTGCTAGCCAAAAAAATGCTAATTTAAGCTATAATGCTGCTCCAAAAAATGTCCGTGCATTTGCCCCCCAACATCCACCACTAACTGGTATCCAACATACCACAGAGTTATTTAAAAGCTGGAAGTAACGGTCCCTGTAGAAACTAAGCTGCCCCCCAGTGAGTCGGTGATGCTAGTTAGCATTAGCCACACAGCAGAGCAAACCTACAGTGTTTGATGGCGGCGCTATTTTGAGGCCATACTGTATTATCATGTATTTTACAGTATTTCTCAATTGCTTGGGAGGCATTTAACCATTCAGAATGTACGTGTTCCAAACAGTTGACATACAGGACGAAAGTGAAAGTCTGCCAACATGAAGACACATTTTGTTTGCAGAATGCTCTCACTAAACATTCAACAAAATCAAGTATTTTCCTCAAACAACACGACATGTTGTCAAAGCAATATAGTCGTTAATTCAATCATTACACAATGGACAACAGAATACAGCCATCCATTGTATTATTTTCTCAAAAGATGGTGATTTACAAAAGACAACAAACCCTACAGCACTCTGCACCTTCACTGAATTCCCTTTGCGAAATGTTCTGTTGAAATAGTTTTTTCCACCACAAAGTTTTCAGGCAATCGT
Source organism: Ammodytes dubius (assembly GCA_026122265.1). Classification (NCBI taxonomy): domain Eukaryota; kingdom Metazoa; phylum Chordata; class Actinopteri; order Uranoscopiformes; family Ammodytidae; genus Ammodytes; species Ammodytes dubius. The sequence goes on from CM047506.1 coordinate 30,047,770, forward strand.
TTTAGTTTTGTGTGCTATTTTTCAAATTAGGGCATTCGTTATAGCACAGCTTCTGTACTTTAAATATACTTAAAATCCATCTAAAAGCATGCAAAGGAAACTTTGTGTTGGATTTTTTTTTGTGCAAAGGAGTTTAGAAAAGGCGCATCAGAGATATATGATTCAGGAAGTCACGGACTAAATATCTTGTGAACTTATTTTCTTGTTCTTTAATTTAGTTGAATATAGATTTTGACCATATTATCCTGGAAGTGCTTGTTTGGTAGACAGGGGACAGTACACCTCGACTGTTTATTTCTCCGTCTCTCAGCCTGATATTTTGTTGTTTTCTAGGGCGGTAAGAAACTGCTTATATCACATTATAAGTAGGGCTGGCTGTGGTGTGGTGTGTGTACATTGCTGGCAGGATTTAAAGGCACACTCGCATAACCGGTGGTGGCTCATTGTTGTGACGATCTGCTTAGTAACTGCTGCAGCCATCCGTCCACGTTGGTGTGTGTTTACGTGCCAACAACATGTCGCTTTAGCCAAGAGGGACTTAGCGGCTCTGCAGGCTGTGATACCCCGTGTGAACATTTTTTTTATTTTTGTTTGACACTGTAATATTTTTCATCACATTGCACTTTGCACATTTCAGTTTAACTTATCAACTTTTTACTTTCTATTCTATTTTATACATACTGTTTTATATTGTACAAAAAATTCCTTTGCACTACTTAGTATTTAGAATTTATCTAATGTAAATATTGTTTAGATTATGTTTATCTTAATTTACTCTCTCTTTTTTTAATCGTTCCTATTGCAATGTGGGCCAGTGATAAACGCCATTTAGATTCTGATGTTTGTCTTGCATATATCAGAACTGACTATAAAAAACTTTGACTTGACTTGACGCCGTGATCCACAGCTGCATTTATAATACTTTCACTTAATGAGGCGACAGACGGATGTAACGGAGGAAGTGGTTCCTGTTTGGTTTTACTGTTCAGCAGCAGCGTCAACAACACAGAGAGTCTGAGGTTATTTTGTGTCAGATCAAAGTTGAGTTGACATACGAAGTGGCAGAATCAGGCAGGTAATGTTGTGGATACTTGTCTTTTTTTATTTTGGAAACCTTTATTATAAAAAAGCAACATCTACTTTGTGTTTTCAATTGTATATATTTGACTTTGGTTGTATTTAAGCCCCAGTTTGTGCCTTTGATTTGGTGTATTTTCGTGCATTATTCTACCGTTTTACTGTAGTCGCAGAGTTAAGCATTTATATTTACGAATTTTGTGATTTACCCAGATGGTATGAACAATATCTGTCAACATGCATGTGAAAAAAGGATATTTTAAACTTTTTTGTCCCCCAAGTTGTCTCCAACGAAAGACAGTAGCAGGAAGTGACTTGTCTGTGCAAAGTTTGTACATAGTGAATCAAAATGAAGACTTATTATTATTCTAATAAATACAACCAAGGTTTTTTTTGTGAATCGTTGCAATGGTAATACTTTACTTTAGAGCCATTACATGCCATATTTAAAGGCCCATCAGTAATATAATGATTTCAGCATCTTGTGTATCTGGAGCAGGTCAATGACGATTCAGTATTTTTTCCCCACAATGCATCCTGTACAGTCATTTGATACAGTCATTCTGACACACAGTGATTCAGTGTGTGTGTGTGTGTGTGTTGTGTGTGTGTGTGTGTCCTGCTGTTAGAAGCTAACGGGCCTTTTTGAGCCCAGCTGATGTTCTCAGTGATGTTCTCCAATAGTACAAATGTTAATATTTCAGTTTGTTTTTACATGTTCATGAATGATGAAAGATGTTGAGTTAAACCTGCTAAAAATACCCATGATGCACCACTGCTGCATGGAACCACTCCAGGGGGGCGACAGACAGCAGACACTGACTGAGTCTCTGTTGCAGTTAAAATGTATAATCTGTTGTATTTCATTTACATGATGTAATTCAGTTTAGATAATAATAACCAGTGGAATAACAGGTCACTCACTGTAAATCACAAGGGAACCTTTTTACCCGTAGAATTTGACAATAACAGTCTCAACCTATTTCGGTCATTAGGCAGCACTGCCTTGTTCTCAAAATGAACCCTGCTCTTAAACTGTTTGGCAGCCTGCAGTGGACTAAATGAACTTATGATGACTATTTTAACAGAAACATAATTTTCTTAACAAATGTAGTTCTTTCCAACATCATGTCTTTGAATGCAGTGGGTGCATCCTCTTTCCTACTTTATGTGACTGATCTTTAGTGCGATACATCACATAGCTCGACTTTCTTAGATCTCTCTCTCTCTCTATTTTTTTAAGGAATTTTGTGTGACGTCCTTAAACAGTTAAACCAATGCGAATACAGCAGATACAAGCAGCCTGACCCTGACTCTGATTCTTACTCCGTGCTTGTGTGTCTTTGCAGATCAACAGGACAGTATGGCCACCACTGTTGCTGTCAGTCCCAGTGAATACCTTCAGCCTTCAAACGCCTCCACACAAGTGAGTAACAGCCAGATCTCGTGTCTGCTGCTGCACTCTTTCACTCAGCAGAAGCCCCGTCCCTCGCCCTGTGCACTACATCTACTTATCAAAGCATTTCATACATCAACTATCATCTGATAGAGTTATTCCAAACTAAATATCATCTGGATTTCTGTTATTTGATCATAGTTATTAGAGTTTTTAATGATAGCTATTTTTATTTATTTATTAAGGGATCCATCCTTTTAACTTCAGTTATTTTTTTGTTGTCAACTTACATTTTTCTGTCATTATACAGTTGTATGCGATATGTATGTTAAGTGGATAAACCCCCTTGAGATGAATCATCTCATTTTCAATGGTTTCCTTGACACAAATACACAGAAATGCTTACCTTTTGCCTGTATTAATAAATAAATACAAACCTAAAACCTCCCTGTGTGTCTCCCTGTAGGACTCCCAGCCCTCCCCTCTGGCGCTGCTGGCTGCCACCTGCAGTAAGATCGGCCCTCCGGCGGCCCAGGCTCCAGTCAGCTCTCCTCCAGCAACACCTCAACCTCGCCGACTCCTCCCCATAAAACCTGCTCCCATCGCCCCCGCCCCGCCCAAAAACCTGGGCTTCCTCTCAGCCAAGGGCAATGTGATCCAACTCCCCGCGGGCCTGGGCTCCAACACATCTGGCAGTCCCATCATGCTCACCATCCAGCAAAGCCCGGCCCGCAACACCTCGCAGTCCGCCAACATCCAATACCAAATGGTCCCGCAAATCCAGGGGGGCCAGACCCTCCAGATGATGCCACAGGGGGGTCAGTTCCAGCTCATCCCAGGCACCAACCAGGCCATCCTCACCAGTCCCATGACAGTACCGGGACCCGCCCTGGCCACCTCTCCCGTCACGCCTCACAAGACTGTTGCCATTAAACCGTCTCCAAAGCAACGCAAGCAGAACAACTCCACTCAGAACCTGGTGCAGCTTCCCAGCGGGCTCACTCTGCCGCTCAACGTAGCGACAGGAGAAATGGGCGGAACTCAGATCATCACCGAGGCAACAGCGGCCGGTTCCATTCAAGCAAAGGGCCGACGAGGGAGGAAGAAGAAAATGTTGGTTTTGGCTTCTGGTCAGTCTCTGCCTCCTGCACAGGCCGCCTCCCCTTCCCCAGAACAGATGGAGACCATACTGATAGAAGCAGGAGACAACATCATACAGGTTTGTCAAACACACAATCAAACATTGCATCATCTTTTTCCATCTCATTTTGATTATTTATGTACTTTGTCTCTTGCACAAGCCCAAAATAAATAAACTAAAAACTAAACTTAACTAGGTACATTTAGCTGCACACCTTTTAATTTTTTTTTCTCCACACTGACGTCAAGCATCAAGTGCAGTGTTAAACAATCTTTAACATGTGTCTGGTGCTGCAGTGACATCTGAGTCCATATGGGAAAGATACAGTAGTTAATTTGTATGGTTATGCAAACACAAGGGAAATTCTTGACTTTGGGAGTAAAGTTCTGCAAAGTCCTCATTTTGCAGCCTCTAGCACAGAAAGAGCTGGATCATTTCCTAAAGAGTTGGTCTAGATGTAAAAGCAGAGTGAATATAGCTAACTAAGGTTTCTCATGTGGATCTTGTCTATTGGATGCCTAATCAACTCCCCCATATCAACTTTTTTTTATGGCGGTGAAATGTCATAAAAGTCAATGATGTGTTTACAAGCTCGTTGTGCTGCCCCCAAGTGGCCAAAAGATCAAGTTTTATGAAAAGTGTGCTTACCAATTTGATTCAAGATTCTAAGTGTGTATTGTCATATGCACAGTAAGAAACATGTTCTCAGTCATACAATGAAATTCTTCCTTTGTGTTCCACAGACTGAATGCCAAGAAAGAAACATGAAAATATGCAATATACAATATTCAAGTTAAATAGAAGAAAAAAGCAGCAACAATACAGAATATGCAATTTACAAGGCAAATAGAAGAGCAGCAACTAGGTAAAACAACACATTTAAGTTAAAAAAAAAAAACTTAATGGTGCAAATCCAAGAAAGTGTGCAGTTGTGCATAACCAAAATGTTTGTAGCCTATTATTAAGAGGGATGACTCCGAGTCCACACCTTATGTATTCATCCCATAATAACCCTTCCCCTGTCTTTGCTGTGTATTTTCAGGCGGGTAACAACCTCCTGATTGTGCAGAGCCCGGGCCAGCCGGCGATGGTGCAGCAGGTGCAGTTGGTTCAGTCCAAACAGGAGTCTCAGATGGTGCAGATCCCCCAGCAGGCTCTGAAGGTGGTGCAGGCCGCCTCCGCCACCCTGCCCACTGTCCCACAGAGGCAGTCTGTCCCATCCAGTCTGCAGGTCACTCAGGCAGACAACACACCCACACAGGTAGCCCAGTCTAAAGAACTCTCACTTCAATACTATTGTGTGAAAACGATTCTGTAAACTCGGATTCTTATACCTGGTCTATTTGGTCTTTAATGTCATTCAGAATGGCATTAATAAATTGTGAAAAATATATATAAAATGTCAAATAAATCATTTGAAAGTGAGTTTTACTTTATCATTAAAATGTTAAGATGTATTTCATAAGATTACATGCATTGATGTAATACCTGGAGGTAATGAGCAGAGACTCATTGTGCCATTCTGTTTGAAGAAACCCTTCCCCCAGACCCGTTTCCAAACATATATTTATATAAAACATGAAATATATCTAAACATAATGAGGTCATGCTGCTCAGATTGTGCCATTCTGTTTAAAGAAAAAACCCTCACCGATCCATTTGTCCTTCTCCTTCCCTCAGATCCTCTTCAAAACAGCGTCTGGCGAGTGGCAGTCTATTCAGCTCCAGGACTCTGTTTGCACCACAACCACACCCACCACTTCCATCGCTACCACCACCACCAGCGCTGCAGCCACCTCGCCGCCGGCCGGCACCAAGCGCACGCTGACGGGCGGCAGGAAGACTCTGGCTAAAATAGCTCCAGCGGGCGGTTACCACATGAACCAGCCCCAGCCACAGCAGCAGCAGCAGCAGCAGCAGATAGCCACACCTGCTCAGACGGTGCAGACCATCAGCATCAACGGGGTCCATGTGCAGGGCGTTCCCGTCACCATCACCAACTCAGGGGTGAGTCCATGAGTCACCTGCCTGTCCGTACTGTGTGCGTGGTGTACTAAATACAAAAATCTGATGTTAATACACAGCCTAGGCTTTGTAAACTGGCATATTTACAAAGGTATGTGAACAAAGAGGGCCACTGTAGCTAGAATCATGCCCGTTGACAGTTTCTAGGCTTTGTATAAAAACCCAATTTAATTTCAGCGTAAAAACACTATGTACAGGTAGGGGATCATGAGGAGATATTCCTGATTTTGAAAAAAAGTGATTTGACAACAAGCCTTTTCCAGGATTGCTGAGTCCACCCTTATCTCTTGGCGATCAGCTTGTAGTCTAGAAAAGGTTTTAAAATTAACTTGGCCGAAGTTTTTTTTTTTTTTTTCATCTTTTGATTTGGGTCAAAAAGACCTGTTTAAGAAAAAAAAATATACAAGGCAAAAACATCCACACGAACAACTGTCTCTGAAATCAAATGAAATGGAAATACACCATACAAACCACGATAAAAAGCTTTGTACTGCTGTGTTTCTAACAATGTTTCTGTGTGTGTGGTTCAGGCCAGCAGCACTTGACCGTGCAGACCTTGCAGGGCGGCCTCCAGCTGGCTACGACGCAGGGTCAACAGCACGCGCTCCAGATCGACCAGACGCTCACGCTGGAGCTGCCCGGACAGACGGGGGAGAAGAAGAGACGCATGGCCTGCACCTGCCCCAACTGTAAAGACGCAGACAAGAGGTGAGTGTGTGTCAACAGATGGACAATATGGGCAAGTTTTCTATATTTACTTGCCTAGTTTTTCTTGGCTATTGTGCAGGGTAGACCATTTTAAGAAAGAGATACAATCATATGAAAAAGTTTGGGAACCCCTCTCAGCCGGCATTATAATTGACTCTGCTTTCACAAAAAAAATAAAAAAGTGGTATGTCTTTAATTTACCAGGAACAGCTAAGCACTGGGATGTTTTCCCAAACAAAGATTTTTTGAAAAGCAGTATTTGGTTGTATGAAATAAAATAAAATGTGAAAAACTGGCTGTGCAAAAATATGGGTACCCTTGTGGTTTTGTTGATTTTAATGCCTGTAACAGCATGTAAAACTGATGACTTTAAACACAAAGTTGGTTGGATTATGTTGTTAAGCCTTGAACCTCATATACTTGTCTGTTTAATCATGAGAAAATGTATTTTAGGTGCCTAAATACAAGTTGCACTTCTCTTTGACTCTCTGCTGAAGTGAGACAGAATGGGATCATCAAAACAGCTCCCAAAAGATCTTAAAAACAAAGATTATTCATTGTCATGGTTTAGGGGAAGGCTACAAGAAGCTTTCCCAAAGGTTTCAATTGTCAATTTCTACTGTAAGGAACGTTGTCAGGGAATGGAAGGACACAGACACAGTTGCAGTTAAACCCAGGTATAGCAGACCAAGAAAAGTACAAGAGCGGCATATGCGGCGGAGTGTGAGAATGGTTGCACACAACCCACAGATCACCTCCAAAGACCTGCAAGAACATCTGGCTGCATATTGTGTATCTGTACATGGTTCTACAATTCAGTGCAATTTGCACCAAAACATCTGTATGGCCGGGTGATGAGAAGGAAGCCCTTTCTGCGCCTACGCCACAGATACAGTTGCATGGAGTATGCAAAAGCTCATTTAGACAAGCCAGCTTCATATTGGAAGAAAATGCTTTGGACTGATGAGACAAAAATTAAGTTATTTGGTCTTTATAAAAAGCAGATGTTTTGGTGCAAATTGCGCTGAATTGTTGAACGATGTACAGATACACAATCTGCAGCCAGATGTTCTTGCAGGTCTTTGGAGGTGATCTGTGGGTTGTGTGCAACCATTCTCACAATCCTCCACCTATGCCGCTCCTGTTTTTTTCTTGGTCTGCCATACCTGAGTTTAACTGCCACTATGCCTGTGTCCTTCCATTTCCTGACAACGTTCCCTACAGCCGAAATTGACAATTGAAACCTTTGGGAAAGCTTCTTGTAGCCTTCCCCTAAACCATGACAATGAACAATCTTTGTTTTTCAGATCTTTTGGGAGCTGTTTTGATGATCCCATTCTGTCTCACTTCAGCAGAGAGTCAAAGAGAAGTGCAACTTGCATTTAGGCACCTAAAATATATTTTCTCATGATTAAACAGACAATTATATGAGGTTCAAGGCTTAACAACATAATCCAACCAACTTTGTGTTTAAAGTCATCAGTTTTACATGCTGTTACAGGCATTAAAATCAACAAAACCACAAGGGTACCCATATTTTTGCACAGCCAGTTTTTCACATTTTATTTTATTTCATACAACCAAATACTGCTTTTCAAAAAATATTTGTTTGGAAAACATCCCAGTACTTAGCTGTTCCAGGTTAAATTAAAGACATACCACTTTTATATTTTTTTTGTGAAAGCAGAGTCAATTATAATGCCGGCTGAGAGGGGTTCCCAAACTTTTTCATATGATTGTATTTACAGATTCATAAATGCAAGTGTGTAATATTTCCAACTCCAAATATAATGCTCAGAGACATTTTGAGAACTTTATGAAATAAATAATTCCCACTTATTTCTGTGAATAGTGTTATATGAAAAAAAATCAGTTATCTGATGTTAGCAACATAATTTAATTGTTTTTTTGAATAGCAGCATCAACAGAACAATAAGAAACTACCCTTTAAGATATCTAGTTCCATTGTCTATCCTGGTAACTGTATCTCACTGTGTGTGTGTGTGTGTGTGTGTGTGTGTGTGTGTGTGTGTGTGTCTGTGTGTGTGTGTGTGTGTGTGTGTGTGTGTGTGTGTGTCTGTGTGTGTCTGTGTGCTTTCTGCAGGCCCGGGGAGCTTGGGAAGAGGAAACACATCTGCCACGTCCCCGGCTGTGAGAAGACGTTCAGGAAAACGTCGCTGCTGCGCGCTCACGTCCGGCTGCACACCGGAGAGAGGCCGTTCGTCTGCAACTGGGTGTTCTGTGGGAAACGATTCACACGCAGCGACGAGCTGCAGCGGCACGCCAGGACGCACACAGGTACGTGTACAGGAGGCACCCAAACACGCACACACACACACACACAAGGCAGACACACACACACACACACACACACACACACACATACAAACACACTTAATGGCGTTAGTTTTTTAAGTCCTTATAACACTATAGAAAACTTTGTTATTTGAGGGTGAGGTAAAAAGCTACAAATTGTGGCGACAGTTGAAACCACTTAAGCAACAGGAAATGATGAAGTCAGACAAAAGAAAGAAATCTGAATGTAGCCATTTTAGTTTTAGGTTTCAGTTTGCAATGAAGAAGGTGTTTGATTGCACACTGAAGGAAGCAAAACATCTGAGCATTTGAGGGGTTTCAGAGTTCTTGGGTGTGTGCACTTCTTTTTTTAAGATCAATTTCAAATACAGACATTTTGTATAACTTAATTTTGAACTCCTCCTTGAGTATATTGATGAAAATATGGATTTTATCATTTGTTTTGCCTTTTTCTCAAGCAATAAATGTGTTTTCTTCTGGCTCGTAATTTCTATATATTTTTTTGCCTTCTCCACAGGAGACAAGCGGTTCGAGTGCAGCCAGTGTCAGAAACGCTTCATGAGGAGCGACCACCTGACGAAGCATTACAAGACTCACATAAACACTAAGAACCTGTGAGCTGCCCGTGTGCCGTAGCGTATACAAACGCAGACAAACTCTGAAACTAAAGACTGGATTAGAGGAAAGAGGGGCACAGGAAACAATACCTTAAGGGAGTGTCTGTGACTTATCCCATTCTGGGGAAAATCTCCCAAAAAAGAAAGTCCCTACATCCCTCTCTCACTCCTCTAGGACACTGGGTAGCGTGGTGTACAAAGAAATCCTTCTGGTGGACTTAAAGCTGATCCAGCAAATGTATTAATAATAGTTTTTTCTTTTTTCTTTTTCTTTTCCTCTGGTCTGAGCTGAGGCCAGAACCAGCTCTGACTGATCGCGTGAGATGACGAGATGGCGAGGCTTCTGATGCTTAACTCTACTTGCTTATTTATGAACTTTTCTATTCCGGTGGAAAAACAACGTACATGGAAATATTAAGACGCCAAAACCACAGGACTCCAGTCACAGTTGTCCCTTCTTTGTTTCCCCCTACAAGATCTTGCTTGATTTTTTTTTTAAACAGATTTGAAATTTGAATTATTTTATTATTATTATTATTATTATTATAATTATTGTGGAACATTGGAATGCTCCCATACATTGGCTGTCAAGAACCAAAAAAAAAGTAAAAAAAAAAAAAATCAGCACCATGTTTTGTAAATTTAACAGAATTTGTTTTACCTTTATTTTTAAGCTATTTGTGTTTCAGCAGGAGTCACTGCTGATTTAAAACCTGTAAACCCCCCCCAAAAATAAGTTGGGGACCATTTCATAAAAAAAACTCCTCTTACAAGACATTAGAAGTTTACATCGGCTATTTTTTAAAAGTGTGTACATGCATACTAATATACATAATATTAATAATGTTAATAAACTATTTATAACACATTTTTAATTGTTAGAAATTGATTTGCAAAGTAGGTTTGAAGAAAAACTTGACAAAATGAGACTCAAAGTTTAAAAACAGGAGGTTGAAACATGTTACAGCAAAAATACCAAGATGCAGTAAAAACAACATTTTATTACATGCACAGCTTTGGTTTGAGGGTACGGACCGTGCTCGTCTGAGCTCTTCCAGGGGAGCGATCAAGGCGGTTGCATTTCTGATGGCAAAATTTGAGTGTTTAGCTGCCAAGACCCTAAAAAGAACTAGCAACATGTAAGGGCTGAGTTCAGACTAAGATGGGCTGAAATATGCAGTTCTCGGCCTGAACTCAATGTGCCTTTAAAACATTTCAAAATTCATTTTTTAAACAAACTGGCAAAAAGTGAGGAGCTGCTGAAATTTGAGTTGAGTTTTCTTGATTCCGGTTAGAAAAATATATAAAGTGGTCTAAATTAGATTACGTTTATTTTATTTTAAATAAAGCTTACTTAAAGTGAAAGGAGAAAAAAACTGAGCATCTTTAATAATCAAAAAATATAGTGATTTGAAAGTCACTGTCAAACTTTTGTGTCTTGGTTGATGGAATTCTTCTCGAGGTCAGCGATATTATAATCGATTTTTTGTTGTTGTGAACATTTAGATTAAAAGATTAAATGTTGACATTTGGACTGGAGTGGCCATCCATTGGGCTTTTGAACCTCCCATTATAAGCGGTACATAAAACAGTGTCAGGATTGTAATATCACAAAGTAGAAACATGTTTTTGGAGAATAATAGTGGACCCAGCATTGATCCTTGTGGAACACCGGATTTGAAAGTATTAATTTTTGCACTTGCTTTTCTCTTCAGTGTATCAAAGCCGGATGTTGCGTTGAACAGTATATAAGAATGTGAATGGGGTCAAGAAGAAGCAGGATATCACCTCTGTGAAGCTGCAAGGGTGAAGTTATAATCTAATATTGATTCTTATTAACGGGCTAAAATTCGTCAAATTCTTTTTAAGTAACAGAGAGCTTTGTTTTCTGAGATGATAGATGATCTAAGGTTATTGTTTTTTCTAATGATTTTTTTTTTCTTTCTTATCGAGTCATGTTTCATAGATAAAACGTTGGTCCAGGGCAGTTTTGAGCGATAATGATTCCACATATGAATCTATTGTAAACTACCTAAAAATCCTCTTACCTTTTTATAGAAAAGCAAAACAGGCAAAAACGTTAAACTTTCCGGAGAACTCAGAAAGTCCTCTGTGTTGGAGAGATGAGGTTTAAAGAGGTCTCATTGTGTGTCAGGTGCTAAGGGTTCAATTCATTGAAATATTACTGATAAAAGGAGTCGATCGCCCCTCAACCAGGTCGCTACATTGTTGGTTATCCATCTTGGATGCTACGACGGGTACGCTAACGTCTAGGGCTGGGTATCAAACTTAAATAAAATACCTTTTTTTGGGTACGGAAAATTTGTCTAGAGTGTTGTGGTTGTCAAATACTTGGCCACATTCAAACTCTACTAGTTATTTTTCACATTGTTCCTGATTTAAATCAAAACATTGCTAGCTTTAGACATTGTTTAGGTAAAGTTCTTAAAAGGCTGTGAGTTTGTGTGTTTTTTTTACCAACTTATCCTTCGTCTGTTAACAGAAAGTTACGTCTGGTTATTTTATATGGGTTATATTTAATTTTAGAAACACATGTTTATATTTTTCTCAAATCAAGCTATTAAAAGGTAAAATATTTGGTACTTGCTCCAAATGATACCCAGCCCTACTTATACAGCTTAATACCAGGGTAACTCTTCTGCTTTACTAACAGTACACATTGATTTTGATGGTTTTATAGCCTATGCATTGCTGTATATATGATCAGATTTTCAAGGGCCTGACTTGACAATCATCTCGAGATAAAAAAAATAATCTTACTCTGGCCTTCGACCACTTACTTTGTACATTTTTTTTCAGCTTTTTGATAGCTTTACTTCTGAATTAACTTGAGATTTTGTTGATATACAGATGACCAGCGTTACGGGCCTATACTGTACAGTATTCACACACAAGTTACTATAATGTCTTTTGCTTTTCACAAAACATACTGTTGCTCATACTTTTTTTTTCATATATATATATAATGAAGATGTACTAACCTTTTTGCTAAAAGGTCATCAGTCAGTTTGAAGTCTGACCTCGTATGGGAGGCGGAAAAAACACCAACTGACCCTGCGTTCCAATCTCCATACTTCCCTACTATTAAGTATGCCAAAAAAAAGATTTAGGATGTCTCAATACATGCACGTCAATTGTAGTATGCTGAAAATACATAAACGCCCCACTAACTCCAATAGCATTTTGGAGTATTCGTCTTTATTCTTGGAAAAAAAATCTTCCTTATCTGATTTTTTTCTCTCCTTTGGCCCTTAAACTCTTCTGTATGTAGTGTAGTAAAAAGAAAGAGTATGTGATTTGGATCGCAGGGTTATTTGAGCTTTTTTAGTCAAAATTTGTGCGGCGCCAACTGACAGCAGGTGATGACGCTTCGCTTCTGTGTTTACTTTGAACTGTGGTCTGTTTCTAATACTGTGACAAACATGTTGAATGGATGGTTGATGCTTAAAGGTGCAGTCGGTGATTTGGAATGCTTGTTGTCAAAATCAATTTTGTGAAAAATCAGTTAATATCTCCTCATGATTGCTACCTGTGCGTACTGTGTAAACACTGAAAAAAAATCTGGTTCAAATACACAGCCTGTATACAGGTATGTTAGCAAGCCGGTTTCCAGAGCCTAGACTGTGTATTAACACTGGATTTGTTTTCAGCACACACACAGTACTCAGGAGGTAGCAGATTGTTAGGAGATATTCACTGATTTTGACAAAGTGATTTTGACAACAAGCGTTCTCCCGATATTTAAAACATGATTCAAAAACAACTTCTTCTCCCCAGAAACAAGGAGTTTCGACCAAAAAAAAAGCGAAAGTACTTTAAACTCTGCAAAGTGTTTCACAGGTGGTGACAGATACAAGCTAAGGTGGCCAATATTTGGTATAGTTTTTTTTTTTTTTTCAGAATGTGTCTGAAGACATGAGATGCCATTGAGATGGACAGACAGACAGAATCTGCTCATATTTATGTTTCTATTTCATGTCTGCATATGTAAATACAGTGTGTGTGTGTGTGTCTGGTAGGCACAGAAAAATGTAGGATATTAGGAAAACGAAAGTAAAGCTGCCTAGTGTTGTGGTTGGCGTTTCCAGCCATGAAGGACTTTGTACAGTGTGTAAGGAATAAAATATAATGTGACATTGTATAGCTTCATTCCTGCTTTGTATAAGACTTGTAGATCTTTTTTCTATTGAATTAAAGATGCCTTAGACAGCTGCACCCAGTATTTAAAGATATTTTTTTTCTGTCTAATTCCAGGTAACAACATTTGTAATAAAAAATTAAATAAAAACAAAATCCTTTTTTGTGGTTTTAACTTATGTTACATTCTAATGTATTGTGCACTGATTAAAAAGCCTTTAGGTTCCAAACATTGGTCAATTTAATCTTGATTTGTAATTAAATATAAGATTTTTCCAAATTAAGAGTTTTTTTTATTGTTTAGTTTCTGTGAATAAAGCTTCTAACTCAACAAGGCCATATGTCCTTTAAGACTGTTCTGCAGTTGATTGTTGTTAATTAGAAGAAGGAGCGATATATACTTTTTAACTTGTATAAAGGTGCTAAAACAAGGTTTTTTTAGTCACCACCCCTCAATAAACAACTGAAAATGGCTTCTTTTACATTTTCCCACTTTCATTATAATTTAATAGTAATTAACTTTATAGGATATTTTATAATATTTTATTATATATTACTAATATAATATGTATATACTTTACTTATAAATTAATAGCGATTTAAACTTCAAGGCAAGATTTTATCAGTCTGTACCATAGTCACAGATAGTATATAAAACCTTTATTTTGAAAGTCTCGTGGCAGCGTCATCAGGAAATCAAGTACTTCCTGGCAGCTAAATGGAAACCGGTAACATTTAAAGGTTTCTTATCCTAATTATCTTCCATTACTGGTGTTGTTTGGTTAATATTCAGAGCCGGTCCACTGTCTGAGCGTTTATATTACACCATGTTTGTGTGAGCATGTCAGTGCCGTTAGCCGTTAGACGAACAGGTTGATGTCATGTGAGCTAAGCTAGTTAGCTAGCCTTATTTGTTTACATTAGTATCTGCAGGAAACATCAGGGTTTTTCTTTAATGCAAGTGACAACCTGCAGTATTTTAAGCATGTTTGTCTTCTCCTTGAAAAGGGTTAAATGTTCTCTAGTTTTTGTTGGCGATGCATTTTGATCTAGGTGGACTTTTTATTTATTATTTGAGGAAAATATGCACATTTTACAGCATCAGTGCTGACATGTGACTTTGGTTATTTTATGCTTCACTCAATCTGAAGAAATGTGAAAAATGCAGTAGCACAAGGTAGATATATGGTCTGTAGCAGTGTCACATTTACTCAACAGAAAATCTCTGTTTGAAAAAGAAACGTTGTTGTTAAAGAATGCAGAGTCCATCCTGTCTGACTGGATCTACAGTTTCAGTCACTTTAGTAACATAAGACAAAACTTGGCACACACACACACACACACACACACACACACACACACACCCACACACACACACACACACAAATGCAACAATATAGAGAATGTGATATACACGCTCTGGAAAAAGTTTATAGACCAGTTCCTCTGTACATTAATCAATGGAAATGCTTTTAAAAGTTTTATTAAGAATTTGCTAGAGAAGTTGTCAGTAGTTTATAGAATGAGACAAAAATGTTTTACAAAGACCATACTATAACTATGAATAGTCAAACCTGAAACACTGATCTTTTGGAGTGGTCTCTTATATATAACTTCTTCCCACTCTTTTCAAACATGTTGTTACAATTATCAAGGGTTTGTCATTCATTATCTAATTATGCTTTCTATTTGTGCAACATCAATATTTTCTGTATGATATTTTCTGTTTTCTATACATGTTCAAAATAATTTCAATCAAATCAAATCAATATACTTATCCCTTATATGAGAAAATGTTACTAACTAATCCATGTTGTGTTTTTGTTCTCCAGATTATTTCCTAGCGTGATGCTGGTCAGATAGGATGAGGGAGTTTTGGCCGGCGGAGTTGGTCGCAGGTTTGTGCCAAACTGAGGAGCGGAACCCGTTCCCCGTGTGGCAGAATGGACACGTCACCCCGTGTTTCAACCAGCTGGTCCTCGGGGCTTTGCCTCACGCAGCCATGGCCATATTCAGTGCCTGCTACCTGGGCACGCCAAGGTATGTCACAGCTAGCAGGTACACTGATATCTGATATCTGTCCTAGTTTGTTCACACACAGTTGTCCCTGGACTAGAATGGAACACAATTATTTAATAGAGTGTTATACCATAATCATTAACAGTTTGCCTGAATCTACATTTTGTATAAACAGGTAGATATTGATATTTATTTGGTAATGTTGAATGAATCAGTTTTTGTTTTGTTTTCAAAGATTTAATCAAAAAAATGTAATAAACATATCGTCAATGTCATTTAAAATAATTCTTTAACAGATGAAATGTTTGGATCAGTGATTAAAATTCTTGATTTGCGAAATAATGATTTTGACAACAAACATTTTTCAGAATCGCTGACTGCACCCCTAACCTGGTTAAATGAAGGTTAAATGGGAAAAAAATAAAAACATGTTCAGTGGAATGTTTTCTGTTGTGTGTAGATGCGACAGACTCAAACTTCCAGATCAATAACTCATAAAAAAAATAGCCCAAAATGTTTGTATTATCTAATATCCATAAGATATGGTCCCTCACCATTTCCCATCCACCTCAAGACCCAACTCTTCTCCTTGCTACCCCTAGATCACCCACCAACCCAAGCCCATCAACTTAATTTCCTTTTGTTTCTTTACTGTTGTGCTCCTATGTAAAGCGCTTTGAGTGTGAGAAAGCGCTATATAAATAAATATATTATTTTCATTATAACAGTGCCTATCCATAATGTTTTGTGTTGTGTAGATGCGGGCCCTTCCAGACGTCCCCTCCGTGTGGCTGGACCCTGCGTTGGGCCTCTGCTCTGCTGGCCGCGCTGCTCTTCAGCTCCGACCTCGTCCTGGTGAGTGTCCTCCAGCGGGCCGACATGTTCCTGGACGTCCTGGCTGACGGCTGTGCCCTCCTGGCCTGGCTGGTCCACCTCGCTGCCCTCACATCGCTCCAGAGGTCTGCCTACAGGAGAACCAGAGGACCTCCACTGCTGCTACTGCTGGTTCTCCTGTCCGTCCCAAACTTGGTCTTCACTTTGATGATCTACTGTGACAACGGGGAATGTTTGAACCTCGCAGATCCGTTTAAATTTTCACGTTTTGTGCTCGCGTCAACTCGACTCTCCCGATTCTTATTTACCTCCTTGCGTTTGCGTTCCCCTGTATAAGTGACGCTGGATATACTCTGTACATAAACGCTGTGGATGGAGCCCCACTCATCCCAGAGAGCACACAGTTAGACACGGGGGAGATGGTGTCAGAGGATGGGAGTAGCTGCTTCTCAAGGCTATTCTACCTCTGGTTAACCCCTCTCCTAAAACGGGGGCAGAGAGGAGAGCTGGAGAAACCCGCCGATGTTTACCACCTCCCTAGGAAGCTTAGGACTAGCGTGGTTTGTCGATACTTCCACCAGTGTTGGGACGCCTGCCGTAGGGGGGCCGCGGGGGGTAACGCATGGCGGGACGATGATCAGTGGCCCAGGCCGGTCGGCGGGAACCTCCTGAATAGCAGCACCTGGAGCTCAACCTTCCAGGAGGAACCGTTGGAGCTGGAGGGGAACGTGGGACTGTTTAAGGTGCTGCACAAGGCCTTTGGCTGTCGCTACTACGCCCTGGGAGGGCTGAAGGTGGTGGTCAACATGCTCAGCTTTGCAGGTTTGATTTACTTGGATTTTTATTAATTAATCTAGAATAATCAACATATTGTAAAGGAAGAAAGAGAAAAAATCAGGTTACAAGGTCAAACACAAACATACACATTTACAACATAATTCATGGCAAATGGAATAGGTTTATCGCAGTTTATCGCAGTTCAAGCAATCTTTGCGAAACGATACACCTCAAATACTGATATAGAATACCATACAGTTTCGATTATGTGCAGCCCTATTTAAAAGACCAATTGCAATTATTTTAGAAAAAAATAAACAGTTTTACATGAAATGCAAGTCATACAATAACATACAATAATACAATTAGATTTGTATGCAAATTGAACATTTATTGTTCACATTTAATATAGTTTTCTTTTTAACTGTATATTTTGGCTTTGTTGTTTTATTGTTTCTCTCTCTCTATCCTCAACCATCTTCTTTTTCCCTTTCTTTTTCAAATTAGTATTTATTGAGTTTGTACACCACTGTTACATTGCAATCACATTGTACCTTAACCATCTTTATATGTAACTGTAATTAATTTTTCCAACTATTAAAGAGTCCAAAGTTTACAACAGATTTTCCTATGAATAAAAAAAAGAACCTGACAATTATTGGTCTGACTTAAACATTTATTGATCCATTGTGCAGCCTTGCTCCTCAAATTAGTATTTTATTGAGTTTCTGTACACCACTGTGACTTGTAATCACATTTTACCTTAACCGTCTTTCATATGTAACTGTTAATTAATTGTGTCTGACTTTAATCATCCATTGTGCAGGCCCGTTGCTCCTCAGCAGCCTGGTGACCTTCATGGAGGCAGAGGGAGCTCCTCTCAGTACGGGCGTGTGGTGCGCCGTGGGCCTCTTCTCCTCCTCTCTCCTGTCGGCCATCTTTGGAAACATCTTCGTCTTCCAGGTTTCCAAGGTAGCACTGTCGGCCCGCGCTGCTCTGGTCTCAGCCATCTACGGCAAAGCTCTGCAGGTCAGTATCGGTCCTATATATGATTTGATTTGTTTTGATAAATCCCGAGGGGAAATT
Organism: Ammodytes dubius; assembly: GCA_026122265.1. Lineage (NCBI taxonomy): Eukaryota > Metazoa > Chordata > Actinopteri > Uranoscopiformes > Ammodytidae > Ammodytes > Ammodytes dubius. Next base: position 30,065,924 of record CM047506.1, read on the forward strand.
TGTTCTGCCTTCAGTAGTAAAAACAATGTCACACAACAAATAAATAATCATAATAAATACAAAACACAGAACATGAAAGCATACGGGAGACAATATCGGTGCTTATACGGTCGTAATTCACTTCATCGGATATCTTAATGACTTCATCGATCCACCAATCTCTATTCATCTCTCTTCTATCAAATAAAGCTTGAAAATGCCCCCCCAAAAAAAACTGTTGCTCTGTTCATCTCCCTTCAGGTGAGCAGCAGCAGCCTGGCGGGCTTCTCTCTGGGCGAGGTGGTGAACTTGATGAGCACGGACAGCGATCGCGTGGTCAACTTCTTCAACAGTTTCCATGAGCTGTGGAGCCTGCCGCTGCGCCTGGGCATCACCCTGTACCTGCTCTACCTGCAGGTCGGGGTGTCCTTCCTGGGCGGGCTGGGCGTGGCTCTGCTGCTGGTGCCCTTCAACAAGTTCCTAGCCTCCCGTATCCTCAGCAACAACCAACACATGCTCCGGTACAAGGACAGCAGAGTTAAGGTGAGGATGGGTTTGAGTCTTTCTACAAATTCTGTGGAAGGGACAGTAATAGAAATTAGTCGGCTAATTTTGATTTGACTAATATGATGTACAAATACTTATGTCAGAAATTATTTATATTCAAAAAGACATTCAGTGCATTCATGTTTTTCCTAGTTAAATTTTTCACGTATTTTTGACAATTGATAATTTTACTATGTCTTTATCATTTATTCTGTTAATTTCCAATAAGATTATCGTACATTTCCTTTGTTACCCTTTGCCATTTTAATATTAAATTAGGCACAAGATCTATTTTGAATATAAACCTACACATTTTGAGGGAAAACAATTTGTAGGTGTGAAAAAGAAAAAGCCTCTATAATATAATATTTTTTTTTATAAAATTATAATCAAGTAATATTTTCAAAACATGTAAATATGGTATCGAGGGTTATGGTAACTAACCAGAATTCTTGTTTGTGACTTTTTTCTCTCCCAGTTAATGACGGAGATCCTCTTTGGCATCCGCGTCATCAAGTTCCTGAACTGGGAGCCTCATTTTGCTCAGAAAGTCGCCGGCTTCCGTAACCAGGAGCTGCATCACCTCAGGAACCTGAAGTACCTGGACGCGCTGTGTGTGTACACCTGGGCCGCTCTGCCTGTCGTCATCTCCATCATCACCTTCGTCACATTCGTGCTGCTGGGAAATCAACTGACGGCCGCTAAGGTGGGAGAAGGAAGATTTTTTTTCTATTTTAAGAGCTTTGAAATGTAGCTGGTCTGACTGTGTTGATCCGTTGAGATTTAAGGGAGTGTTTTGTTTAGTTTTAAGGTGAGACAATGTAGGCATAAGCATTGTTTTTTTCAAGAACTGGTGAATTTTGAGATTTTTGGCAATTTTTCTTCCATATTCTTTCAAAACACAAAGTCAAAAATTTACAGTTAGGTTTTTATTTGACTAAACCCTGTCTTTTTGTATCTGTATATTACTCCTGTACAACCATCTATCATAACCATTTAACCATTTATCGTACATCTATATTTTTGGTTTTTAAAAAGATGCAAATTTATTTTTTATAACCAACTATAGCTAGCAACATCAGTTTTTTGGTCATTGTTAGTTACATTATGGGCTTTTACAAGGCTCCAATTTAAAACTGATTATTGATACCCATTCCTACTAAAAGACAAAAGCCTCTAAATAAACTTAAGACTCTGCTACCATACAATAACATCAGTGCATGTCTTTAAATTCATTTTTAAGTGTTGAAGTTTTTTTCCCCCTGTAGGTTTTCACCACGTTAGCTCTGGTGGGAATGTTGATCGTCCTCTCAACGCGTTCCCCTGGGTTCTGAACGGAATCCTGGAGGCCAAAGTTTCTCTGGACCGAATCCAACGCTTCTTCAAACTGACCAACCAGGACCTGCAGGCCTATTACGCCCTGGGTAGGACCGCTTGGACATGACGGTTTTAGGAATGTTTAAAATAAGGCATAGACTTTGGTTTAACCAATTACAACTGGTTTTATGTTGCATCCTTTACCTAGACAAACTGGACGTAACAGACATAAAACAGTTTGAGTACAACATGAGGATTTTTCGGCTTCATTTTGATTGATCAAAATAACAGAAATCGTGCATTAAATTTAGTTTTTTTAAGGAATATAAAGAAATGTTCCCCTGAAAACTAAATTGAAACTAGAAGTGTATGATTGATCCGTGTATCCTCTTGATTGTCTTGTACAAAACAGTATGCATTCTGGCCGTTCAAAATTTATTATTAAGTTTTATTCTAATTATTTAGTACATATTTATTTTATACTAAATCTTACCCCATCTCCCCTAGTGTCTCCTGAGGACAGCCAGACATCGGTCTTGTTGAACCAGGGGACATTTTCGTGGCAGGACCCCGACGGTCCCAACGGTCCCAACCAGGACAGACAGGGGGAACGGGAAACTGCTAAAGGGAGTCTGCTGCTCCACAGTCTCAATCTACACATAACTAAGGTACAAATGATCTGTTCAATCAAATAATAGAGATATATACAGCTCCGGAAAAAACTAAGAGACCACTCCAAATGTTCAGTGTCTCTTCTTTTACTCTTTAGAGGCATATGTTTGAGTAAAATGAACATTTTGATTTTATAATATAAACTACTGACAACATTTCTACCAAATTCACAATAAAAATATTTTCATTTAGAGCATTTCCATTAAGTAATGTAGAGATAAAGATTTAAGAAAATCCAGACTGGTCTCTTATTTTTTTCCGGGGCTGTATATGAACATGAATTACTTTACTGATTCTCATACATTCAGATTAAAACAAAAATAATAATTCTGCAGAATTATAGCTAAACCATTGCAGAAGAGTGAATTTAACCTTCAATGCATCCTTTTTAAAAATGTGTGTGTGTGTGTGTGTCTGTGTGTGTGTGTGTGTCTGTCTGTCTGTCTGTCTGTCTGGTCCAGGGCTCTCTGGTGGTGGTGGTGGGGAAGGTCGGCTGTGGGAAGAGTTCCTTACTGGCTGCTCTCACTGGAGAACTCAGCAGGTAAACAACCTCAGAATATAGAAATAGAGACACGTCATTAACATAAATAGATTTATTCTCATGCCTAAAAAAACTGTATTTGTTTTTAACCTTTTTATTTATACAGGTAAATCCCATTGAGACCGGAGACTCTTTTTCAAGGGAGACCTGTTCCCATTCCCACGTTACCATTCACACACATTCATATTTTTATGTGTGCAAGTCTTGCAAGTTCACAAAAACAAATGACAATAAAGAACCTTGAACCTTTACTAATCCTCTCTGGTCCCCCCCCCCCCCTGTCTGTGCAGGCTGAGTGGAGTGGTGTATGTAGCGGGCAGAGAGGGCGGCTTCGGGCTGGCGTCCCAGGAGCCGTGGATCCAGCATGCATCTGTGCGGGAAAACATCTTGTTTGGAAAAGACTACGACGCCGCATTCTACCAGACTGTGATCGAGGCCTGTGCTCTCTCAGACGACCTCAATGTATGATTACTACACACATTTAATGCTACAGTATCGCACAATTCAAAGTAGTTTACTTGTAAGGATTGATATTGAGAAACAGAACTAAATTTGTATCGGTTCCTGGCTCGTTTGTACCGAAATATCCGTAAGCTCCTGGACAAACGATACTGCTATTGACATTTATGCCAAGTTAATTAATTATTAACGAAGAAAGGGTGGAGGGCTGAGCACAGATTTTGTGACCATGTGACATTTTTTTGTCCACCCTGTTTTCAATTTCCTTTTAATCAACACTTGAATACGTAACATGCATATCCATTGATCGCACTAGATAGATTCTTATCAGTTTGGGCACACAATAAGACTTCCTCTTTCTGTAAAGTGTTAGAGAGTAGTGTGCTTTACTTACAGGTTGTTTTGATTATGTAACATTTATACCAAACTTGTTGTTAAATATTTCTTCAGATTTTGCCAAACGGCGACAGGACAGAAGTGGGAGAGAACGGAGTGACGCTGAGCGGAGGACAGAAAGCTCGACTCGCCCTCGCCAGAGCAGTTTACATGGTCAGTCCTCTTCAACATCCAGATGTCTGATTTAGCCACAGAGACACGTGGAAACAAATATGTCTGCAGAAAAAACAAGATAAAAACACTACAGAATTAAATATCAACAGGTCATTACTGTAATATGGATTGCATTGATTTTGTTAATGATAAAAAAAGGGTTGTAACTTTGATACACATGTACTAATCCCTCAAGCAGATGTTCTGTTACATTTTTTTTGATATTCATGAAGAAATTAAGTAAGCAACCATTAGCCATATGCCTTAAATGTAATTGTACAGTAAAACATACCTGTTAATTAATATATAACATTGAAACCAGGTGTATAATGTGACACATGTTGAGACTTTGACACTCTTAACTTTTTTTTCATGTATCTTATATGTTATTTTGTATTGTATCTTGTACAGCACTTTGGTTAACTGATGTTGTTTTTAAATGTGCTATAGAAATAATTTTGACTTTGACACTACTCTCTCTTCTATACTATATTTTTAAGGACAAAGACATCTATCTCCTTGACGACCCGTTGGCAGCGGTTGATGCGGACGTGGCCGATCACCTGATGAAGAGATGCATCATGGAGCTGCTCCAGGGAAAGACCAGAATCCTGTGCACTCACCGCGTGGAGTTTGTGGGCAAAGCCGACACCGTGGTGCTAATGGAGAACGGGACCATCGTCAGAACAGGTAACGTGGGGCGCTCCGGTGGTGTAGTGGATAGAGCGTGTACTATAGTGGCTCCGGCCTTCGTTGCAGTGGTCAAGGGTTCAAATCCGACGCGTGGACCTTTACTGCAGGTCATCCCCCCTCTCTCTCTCGCTGTCTCCCCATTTCAACTCTGTACTATCTAATAAAGCTTGAAAATGACAAAAAATAATCTTTAAAAAAAAACAGTATTGTATTGTTGTCTATTGCTGCTGTCTGTTTTTGCCAGGCTAATTTCGTTGTACAATAACACAATGACAATAAAGTCTGAAATCAGGTAGAAGCTAAGGAAATGTTGTTTTCATAAGATTTTTCTTTGCTTTCGTTATTTAATTATTTAGATGTTGGTTTTGAGCTACAGCTCTGGAAATGTTTTAAATATACCAGTCCAGATTTTCTCTACATAGTATTATTAAGTTCTTGAGAGTGCGATAAGAAGGCACAACTCTTTTGGTAAACAAGTCTCTCATCCACCTGTAGGCCTCCAGCTGAAATCCTTCCTCTGGTCGAGTCAGTGCCGAAGAAACAGAAAAATGACAAGAACATAAAGGAGAAAGGTACGTTCACCTCGAGTTATAATAACCTGAGTAAAAGAAAGATGGAGTGTGGTGTGAGAGGGGATTTGCAAAAGACAAATTTCAATATAGCCTTGTGTTAATTGACAAATAAAGCAACATAACTTGACTTAACTCTTGTTACATCTCTGTCTAAATTTTAAATTGTCTTTGTTTCTCTTTATCAGTTGTTGTATATTTTATGTATTTGCAATGTATATTGTGTATCATTGTTGCTTTTGCTTTGCATTTGTTTGGTTTCGACGTCATTGCAAATGAGGGTCACAAAGGTTAAATGAAAAAATAAAAAAAATTGAAATGTTTCAACTAGATGGCGTAGAGGAGCATGGGGAAACAGAGCCTGCTCCAGCCCCTGATGTGTGTGTGGAGGATGAGGTGGACATGTCTGAGGCAGAGCAGAAGCAGGTGGGCGGTTTGGCCTGGAGAGTTTACCGGACGTACTGGAACTCTATGGGCGGAATGCTGGCCGCTTCCATTCTGATGTCTCTGCTCCTAATGCAAGGTGTGGATATGTGTTAATCGGTTACTATGATGAGGCTTTTTTTTATTCACACTGCAGCGGCTGAAATGTTATGACAAGATTTTCTACTCGAATAAGAATATGTCAGGTCAGATTTATATAATGTATTCAATGTATGTAGTCAGACTGACTGACTGACTGACTGACTGACTGACTGACTGACTCACTCACTCACTCACTCAGTTTGTCTAAAATAACTACAGTGCCTTGCAAAAGTATTCATACCCCTTGAACTTTTCCACATTTTGTCATGTTACAACAAAAAAATTCATGTTTCCTGTTCATTTTTTAACATGTAACTGCTGTTGTGTGTTTGTTTTCTTGTTATCTTGTGTTCAGCCTCTAGGAATGTGTCCGACTGGTGGCTGTCCCACTGGGTCTCAGAGCTGAGAAACAACGGTTCCTCTCCACACAACACTTCTTCTTGCTCCGAGGCCTTCAGCTCAGCTCACCTGCTGCTGTTCTCACCCGGAGGCTTAATGTGAGTCAACTACACTACACAGTGTTCATTTAAATGAAAACAAATCAGGGTTGTGTGCAGTTGAAGCTCAAACCAGCACCAGATATCCACAATAAAACTAATATTAAAGCTGGGTATATGATTTCTGATTGGTCAAAGTTAACATGAGCTGTACACTTCGACCAATCAGAGCGAGGCTCCAATTCTCTGTTCTAATTGGCTGTTGGGACTGTCTATTCACTTTGGCACGACTTTGTTGGTGTAGAGCGTGTCAGGGAGGGACCATAGGGGAGGGACCAAAGAGAACAAGTGGAGCGGTTGAGGTATTTGAATTTGAATCTCTATGCCAACTGCCATTTTCTCTCCAAATCCTCCACCCCAGCTTTAACTGATTTGATATTATGATTTATTTCACAAAAACCTTACAGGATAATTTTAGAATCTTTTAAATAGTTATTAGCTTATTTATTTAATTTTTTTGTTTATATAAATACATATTTTTTATTTGAGTAGCATTTAAAAAAAATATAAAACATTTTAGATTGTTAATTTTTTTAAATTTTTAGTTTTTACTTCACACAAATCAAAGCAATAAAATCCAGACTATCAAAAAATAACAGGAAAAAAAACTAAAATACCAAATATGCCTTACAAAAGCCAAGGCGCCTAGGATTTTATAGTATTATACATTGTTCCTGTCTTTCTACAGCCAATCATAATAAAAACATTCCCCTCTCCCCTCCCAGGTCTCCTCTGTCCTCGTTCCCTTCCAGCAACTTGAGCTCCGACATCAAGTTCTACCTGACGGTGTACTGCTCCATCGCCGCGGGCAACACCGTCTTCACTGCATTCCGAGCTTTCCTATTCGCCTACGGAGCGATACGCGCCGCCACTGTCATCCACAACAGACTCCTGGACCGCGTGCTTAAGGTGCATCGTATGAGCTCATATTTGTTTGTTAATACTCAAATCAAATCAAATCAGTTTATTGAATTGCCCCAATATCACAAATAGACATTTGCCTCAGTGGGCTTTACATTCCATACAGTATGACACCCTCTGCCCTTAGACCCTTAGCTCGGCTGAGAAAAAACTCCCAGTAAAGAGCCCTTATCGGGATTAAAAAAAAAAATTAAAATCATAACTGATGTTATTATGAAGTTTCTTTTAATATGTCTAGGGAAACACAGGGAGTAACATAACAACAATGTTATTTTTTGTTTTGACAAAACACATTTAAGTGTAAAATATTAATACAACTTATTCACAAGATGATTAAACAGATTCAAACTCAAGCAAAGGTAGTCCTCCTTGAAGCAGACCCAGGTTCAAATCCAGCCCGGGTCGTTCTCTGCATGTCACCCTCCTCTCTACCCCATTTTATCTCTGTCTCTCTGTATGTCAAATAAAGCATCGAAAAAATGCTGAAAATATATCTTAAAAAAAAAAAAAAAAAAAAATAGCATTCTTTTCACTTATTGTCTCATTTGCTGTTACACGTTATTTATGATCATCAGAGGAAAAATGTCACTTGTTTCACAAACATTTAAAAGATCCTCTAACTACATATAAAGCCTGTTTTCTCATCTTTACCACCTATTAACATAACTTTCTTAACTTTCTGTCTCCTCCCTCTTCCAGGCTAAAGTGTCTTCTCTTCGACACCACTCCTCTCGGCCGCATCCTAAACCGCTTCTCTTCAGACCTGACCAGTGTTGACGACAGCCTTCCGTTCATACTCAACATCCTCCTGGCCAATGTCTTTGGTCTGCTGGGCATGCTGGTGGTGATAAGCTACGGCCTCCCCTGGGTCCTAGTGCCCCTCCTGCCCCTGGCTCTGCTGTACTACCGCACCCAGCGCTTCTACAGACACACGTCCCGCGAGCTGAAGCGCCTGTGTAGCGTCACGCTGTCGCCCGTCTACTCACACTTCTCCGAGACGCTGACAGGACTGGGAACCATACGGGCCAGTGCAAACTCTGCCAGGTCAGACACAAGGACAATAACACTTTAATTTGGAGACCTTTTAAAGTGTAGTCAGTGATTCTAGAGAATGCGTGTTGATATTCCTCTACCTATTCATACTGTGTGTGCTCTGGGGAAAAAAACTAGTGTTAATACACAGCCTTGGCTCTGTAAACAGGCACGTTGCTAGCTATTGTGGGCACCCTTTGTTTACATACCCATTATTTACATACCAGTTTACAGAGCCTAGACTGTGTATTAACAACATACTTGATTTTCATCGCACACACAGTACAGACAGGTAGCGTATTGTGAGGAGATATTCACTGACCTCCACAAAAAGATATTTTGACAAGAAGCGTTCTCCAAATCGCTGACTCCACATTTAAATTGTTTTCACACTGGTAGTAAAAAGTCTTTGTATTTAAGGTCTAAAATGTAACTTGTTTAAACCATGATGTCACACTAACATGTAGCCTAGGCTCTGTAAACAGGCACGTTGCTAGCTATGGTGGGCCCCCTGTGTTTACATACCATAATGGCCTCCAAAAGTAGTAAAAAATCTTGTAGTAAAAGTCTTACATTTAACTGATGACGTCACACTAACAGAAGCAGATTTCAGTTTTTATGCACCAAACATCTGGAACAAACTCCCAGAGAACTTGAGGTGTGCTGCAACTCTCAGCTCCTTTAAATCAAATCCGAAGACTTTTCTGTTTCCCTTTAAACCTGTAATGTTTATTTTATTAAATTTTTTTATTTCTTTTATTTTCAATGTTTTATTTCTCATTCGCTTTTCTAATGTTTATTCTATACTTGATGTATTTTAATCTTGCCCCTGTAAAGCACTTTGAATGTCCTTGTGTCTGAATTGTGCTATATAAATAAACTAGCCTTGCCTTGCCTAACAGGTTTAAGGAAGAGAGCGCCCGGCGTTTGGAGCAGAACCAGCGTTGCCTGTTCCTTAGCAACGCGGCGATGCAGTGGCTTGACATCCGCCTGCAGCTGATTGGTGTCGCCGTGGTGACCGGCCTGGGCGTGATCGCTGTCATCCAACACCGCTATAACTCTGTGGATCCAGGTGAGGCCAAAGTTCAATTCAATTAACTTTATTTATACGTTAGGAAGAACTTCATTTGCTTACCTGTCCGTACTGTGTGTGTGTGTGCTGAAATGGGCTTGCAAGCTACAGTGGCTGGGTCCAATTCCTTTTGTTTACATGCCCAGTTTACAGAGCCTAGGCTGTGTATTAACAATGGCTTTTTTTGTTCAGCGCTCACACAGTACGGACAGGTAGCAGATCGTGAGGAGATATTCACTGATTTTGACAACAAGTGATTTAGACAACTAGCGTTCTCCAGAATCGCTGACTCCACCTTTAGTGTTTGTTGGCTGTGAGATGCTCAGTGCCTGTGTGTGTGTGTGTGTGTGTGTGTGTTGTGCGTGTGTGTGTGTGTGTGTGCGTGCGTGTGTTGTGTGTATCTGTCTGTCTGTGTCTGTTATTTGATGGCTCAGGTCTGGTGGGCCTGTCCCTGTCCTACGCCCTGTCCATCACCGTGCAGCTGTCTGGACTCATATTCAGCTTCACACAGACGGAGATGCAGCTGGTGAGTGTGGAGCGAACTGAGGAATACTCCACCGCTCTGCCCATCGAGCCCCAAGAACACAACGCACAGGTCAGACCCACTGCTAACAAACTGATGCTGATCAACTCTTCATAGCCATTAGTGTTGAATTGTATTTTAAGGCTAGCAACTCAGATACTGCATGTATAAGTGTCTTAGGTTAACCTTTGTGTTACTAAACTGAATGTCTCTGAACACCTCACACTACTGCCATCGTGTATGTGTATGAGTGTGTGTGTGTGTGTGTGAAAGGGTGAATGTGGTAAGAAATGTATAGCGCTTTGGGCTGAGAAAATCAGCTAAAAAGCGCTATATACTGTAATCAAGTCCATTTACCATTTGATTATTACACAACATCAGAATTTAAATCAGAAAAGTTTTATTGCGGGGGCGCTAGTGGTGTAGTGGTTAGAGTGCCCCCCCCCCTTCCCCAATAGAGGCTCAGTCCTCAGTCACAACCGACCTGGTTTGAGTCCGACCACTGGTTAGTTCTCTGCATGTCATCCCCTCTTTGCCCCATTTCAACTTTGTCTCTTCAAAATATGTCTAATAAAGCGAAAAACGCCAAAAAAAATCTTTAAAAAAATTAAAAAGGTTTTTGCCAGGTATGTTCACAGAAATGTTCTGTGGGTAGATAGTGCCTAACAATAAACATTAACGTAGAAAACATATTTAAGCAAGTCAAAGGATATAAATAAAACATTGCCAGTAAAGAATATTATAGAAAGAGAGATATGTGCAATTATTAGTCATTTTATTATTATTAGTTAAATAACAAAAAAACGAAAACAAGGTTCTCGTTTCAAATGGAAATGGTAGGCCTTCTTCAAAATATTAAACCTATTTGAAATATTTTCAAAATAAAAGTTTTTGTTTATTTGTTTAAAGTTGACCCCAAAGCTTATCACAAACCCACTGACTTTCGTTTTGCGGTGATTTTTATTTAATTATTTAAGTTCGGTATTTAAGTTCTGTTTAAGGATGAAGCTGATATGTAATGATGTTATTGACCATATGTTCTGGTAAACTACATCATGTTTTGATACTTATGTAGCCTACTGCAGTGTTCTGATCGTGCCCGTGCTACCGATTTTGATGCGCGTCTATTCGTGATATTACGGTAGCGGACCGGTGCGCACTCGTCCTTTTTGATCGCTCCCGTAGACGGTAGTTTACCTGTAAATAGAGACCGCTCTACGCCCCACGCACAGTTCGCTGACAAAAGTAAACATAGGCCTCGTAATCACCGTCTCTGTAGGTCAACAACACGTGTGTGTTTACTAGTTAAAAAAGCGATTGAAGCGAATAATCATGGACGAATTTGTAAGAAAGTACGAAGAGTACTACTGGAAAAATTATCAAGATTCAAAGGAATATCGTTTTATGTCAACATCCTCAAAAATGCGAGCATACACGGTGGCCGAATTTCTTCTGCTGATAGACTTGCAGGAGGCCGAGGCAGAGGACGAGGGGAGAAGAGAGGCTGCGCTACTCGATATTCCGGTATGTAGCATGCAGAACCATAGATGGTTAAATAAAAGTGCTGAACTCAAGCATGTACGCGGCTAAACCAATTTTCCGCCTATGGCGCGCGTAAAGCGTTTGGTGTGGGCGCACCTTTACACAAATCGCAACAAACAACAAGAGAGCACGAGGCATCGTAAATTTTCAATATGGCGCCCAAGGCGGCCATTTAAAAAGAAAAAGGTTGCCAACGACGGCTTTTTGTTTGTTTTGTAAAGCACAATGTGATTGTACATTGTAGTAATCTATGGTAGAAACAACCTATACAAAGGTTAAAACACAACAAATATAATGAAACTTAAACATAGTGTGAGTCTCTTTAGTTTATGGTGGAACTGCAGTATTTTGTCCTTAATAGCCTACAATTGAATATCCATGATTTTTATTCTAATTCCTGTGATACTGTTCAGGTTTAAACTTTTGTGCAAATTTGCACTTTGGATGCACATATTCTAGATACGTTTCACTTAAAGTTAAATATTTAAATAATTTTTTTAATGTTCTGTTTAATTTGAGATGATTATGGATTACAGCTCCTGAGGCTGATTTGTGAAATGTACATAGAATAAAAGTTTAACTTTTTGATTAATTTAAAATTAAAAGAAATGTCCATGATATCTTTTGTGAGATGCACCTGTGTATGATAATCTGTTTATTGTTGGTAAAGCACAAGCTCCTTCTCTTTTTTTCATGCTTTCTCTCTCTTTGTCCCAGCTGCCCCAGTTGGCCGACCAGGGTTTGTTGGAGTTTCGCGAGTGGTTTTGCGGTACATGCCGTGGCCCTAACGCCCTCGACGGAGTAACCTGGTGGTGCGGCCCGGGGAGAAGGTTGGCATCGTGGGGAGAACCGGCTCCGGGAAGTCCAGTCTGTTCAGGTCTGTTCAGGACGAGGGAACCGACCCAGGGACAGATACTCCTGGACGGCTGACATCTGTGAGGTCGGCCTGTGGCAGCTCAGGTGGGTGGTGAACATGAATCAGTAAGAAAAGTCTGGGAGATGAAGGTTTTCCACATCAAATCAATGTTTTATTTGTATAGCCCACATATCAGAAATAGACTTTGCCTCAGTATGTGTTACATTCCATACAGTATGACACCACTGGCGCTTTCTGTGCTGAACCAAAGATTTGCAATTTTTTTTCCAAGATTTTCTATGTCCATCTTGGTAGTTTTCTTGATATTTCTGTTAAGTTTCAGTCCATTCAATTCAATGATCAAATAATACAAACACAAAATAAAGATAAGATAAAAAATCAATTCACTTGGAAAATGTGTCTAGCATCGCATGCATTTCAGTCCACTACAACATAAAACAACATCTAGCGGCTCATGGTGTAGTGCTTATCAATCCATCTAATCAATCAAAGCGTCAGTATCAATTCCAGGTTGACACTGTTATGTGTGTTGTTCTGGCGCCCTCTGCAGGTCCAGGTTGGGAATCATTACTCAGGACCCTTTCCTGTGGAGCTCTACGATCAGGGACAATCTGAACCAGAGCGGGAACCACACAGACTTCAAGCTGCTGGACGTCCTGGAGCAGTGTCACCTCGGCTCTGTGGTCCATAAGATGGGTGAGAGACGGAGGCACAAGGCTTTAACAGAAGCACTGGATTTAATATTCTCAAAATAAGGCCTTTAAAAGTTTTGAATATCCTTACTTGTTTTTATTTGCCTTTCGTAGGATTTAAATATATAAAGTCATAAGCATGTTTTCCAGGCAAGGCCATGGAGAGGGGTCAAGTCAAGCTCTTTTTATGAAGAATACAGACACACTTTATAAAGCTATTTCTATATGAATATGAGTTTATGTTATTTTTTAAATTGAAAGTACCTTAAAATGCGTGCAGGTTTTCCTTTATACCCCTCCTATTTTTTTCCTGTATGGCCCTTAATGTGGCATTAAGAAGTCTTGTATTTAACTAGTAGATTCCTGGGGGTTCCCTGAAAGCGGAAGTCATTCATGAGGTGACAGGGTGAATTAGGGATGAGCTGAAGAGCTTTTTTGAACGCAGGTGTGTCTGTTTTGATTAAAACCACCTGACTCACAGTCTTTTAGTTCGCTCCACCCTGCATCACTCTGTCTAGTCGACTTCTTTATAGTTTTTGTTCAGTGTTGAGGGTGCTGGTGCCTCTCCCAACATGCATTAGGTGAACTGAAAGGGAGTTATAGGTAAACAATGTACTTTTTGTCTCTGCCGCCTACTTCTTTGCGGCAACAAAGACGAGAGTATTCTAAAGTGTTAGAACAGCCCCATTCTTTTAAAGTTATTGAAAATTAAGCGATTAATTTACGGCTTAATAATTATTATCAAACCTGCATCTAGTCAATAGAAGCAGAATTTTTCTCCACAAAATGTTAATTTGACTCAAACGTATACCTATAAATAGTAAAATCAGTGGCATTGAATATTTGGAGTGGTCTCTTAATTTTTTCCAGAACAATAGATTTTTTATTTATTTCAGAGTACACATAATTAAACTGTATTATTGCAATAAAAACTGGGAAAAATCTGGGTGTATATATATTTTTTTATATTTACAATTTTTTGTGTGTGTGTGTGTGTGTGTGTGTTTCAGGTGGTCTGAATGCGAAGACCGGAGAGAGAGGAAAGAAATTCTCCGCGGGGCAGAAGCAGCTGCTGTGTCTGGCCAGAGCTATGCTGACTTCTGCAAAGGTAAAAACCGTGTGCGTGTGTGTGTGTGTGTGTGTGTGTGGGGGTTCTCTCTCTGTCACTCCCAAACACAGATCAGCTGTTTGCACGTCTGGGTGCGGCTCACCACTCCTCTCCTAACAAATCACGAGATGTTCTCAAAATGATTTTATTTGCATTATTAATCCTCTCTCACTCAGTTATGTCTTGATGTGATGTTGCAACATTTAAAAAAGACTGATCCCCTGTCAAAAAAATGCCAAAAATAACAACGCCGTTTTCTAGATGGGTTAGTTTCTTCGATGACATTTCTTCAGTTTATTCACTTGTGTAAAATCCGCAATAGGCAATATTCAGTGCATTGGCAGTAACATAATGAATCTCTGATATGACTGAAGGAAAGAAAACGTTTAAAGATGACATTAACCAAGCACTAACGCTCACACTGCCACTCCCTTTTTCTATTTCTGTGACATTGTGTGATTGGTTCTCATTAGTGGAACCTGACTCTGCGACCTGTTTGATTGTGGTTAGACCGGGACAATCAGAGGTTGCTCACGGAGGAAGGCATTAGACGAAAATATGTGTGCACGTTACCAGAGCTGAACCTAAACATCAAGAGATATATTATCTTTTGTGTGGAACCCAGGATGAATAGTTGTTACTACGGTATAACTAACGGGAATGCTTAACAAATTAAAAATAAGCAAATGCTCAAGGCCCCCAGTCTCTAGGGGGTCCGTAAAAAAAAATTTTTATGACAACATGAGACAGTAAAGAAATAATGGTTCCTCAGAAAAAGTCACAAGGAATAGCACTACAGTCTGCACATGCTAATTTGGACACTATGTGAGCCTGTTAATCCTAACCCTACATTTTTACTGAAGTGATGTCACATTAGTAAAATGTAGGGTTATTGACAGTGAGACCATAAAACACTCTTTCTGCCTTTACTCAGGCTAGGATCAACCGATTTCAGAAATGTTTTCACATTTATACCACATAGGATCTCAGAGTTCGATACACCTTCATATTTCCACCGGTGAAGTAGATCTTTAACAGTATTGTTGTCCCGTCTACAGGTGATGTGTATCGATGAAGGCACCGCGAGCATCGACCAGGAGACGGAGAAAGCGCTGCTACAAATCATCAGCAAGAAGTTTCACAACACGACCGTCCTCACTGTTGCACACAGGTAAAACAAAAGCTTTAATCTGGTTTTGTATGTGATTGTTTTTGTCAAAATCAGTGAATATCTCCTCATGATCTGCTACCTGTCTGTGCAGTGTTAAGAAACAGCCAAGGTCGCACTTAGCTCAGTTGGTAGGGCGTCCCCCCCCCATGGGCCTCGGCCAGCAGCGGACCCGGGTTCGATTCCAGCCCGCGGTCGTTCCCTGCATGTCACTCCCCTCTCTGCCCCATTTCAACTCTCTCTACACTATCAATAAAGCATAAAAATGCCCAAAAAAAATATTAAAAGAAACAGCCAAGGCTCTTGAAATGGGCATGTTGCTAGTTATGGTGGGCTCCCTTTGTTTACATACAGTTTTATGACTTCACCTTTTAATTTAAACTCTTGGCTCATCTTTCATGCCACTGCCATCGGTGTGTGTGTGTGGTGTGGTGTGGTGTGTGTGTGTGTGAATGGGTGAATGTGGTAAGAATTGTAAAGCGCTTTGGGGCTGAGAAAATCGGCTTAAAAGCGCTATATAAGTCAAGTCCATTTACCATTTACATGAAATTTGGAATTATATATAGACTGTATTATATATTTATTTCTTTGTGTGTGTTTGTCCCGCAGGATCAACACCATCATGGAGAGTGACCGGGTGCTGGTGATGGATGGGGGGAAGGTGGTGGAGTTCGACACTCCGGCCGCTCTCTTACAAAACGAACAATCCCACTTCCACCGGCTGGTCAACCAGGACGGACAGGGACACAGCTAAGAAACTGACTCTGGAACAGATCTATTTTTATATTTATAATATACTGTAAAAAAAATAACGTTTTTGATGAGAATTTTATTTTATTTTTTTTTTCGGCACCGTTCTGCTTTGCACATTTTAAACATATTGTATAAAAATAAAAATCTGCTATTTTGGGAGCAGAGAAGCGGTGAAAACGTTGGATACTGACGTGGAGTATGCCTGAAACGGACGACTTTCCTCAACTAAGAAATGACTATTTTTACAAGTTTCTTCTCTGAGAATTTCCAAGAATAATGTAAAAAATTACGAGTTTTTTCTCAAATTGATGTCCCGTTCCCTGGCTCTGTTATCATAGAAAAGTGATAATATATGTTGATCTATCTTTTTATTGTTTATTTGGTGCTGAAGTATCGTTTCTTCAATTGTTCATTGTAACACTAAAGCTGCATGAATGTTATTCTGCTGGAATTCCTTTTGAATAAAAAATACACTCTTTAAATTTAAATGTCTCTGCCTATTTGATATTGTAGACATTTTTCACTATTAAGCAACACACTTGGGACTGCATATTAGTAAATCAACTATATGTCTTTCTGAGATTTTTTTTTAACCAATTTGTTATAATTAATTTCCTTTACAACGCTGAAAGACCATATCCACTGAAATCTTTCAAATTGGTCAGAGTATAAGGCTACAGCACAGCTTTTTCTTAACATACTATTTTTAATGACACAGGTCTTATTCATTTCATTATTTTATCATGTTTTCCACACAAAAAAACACTTGTACAGGTTTGTATGATCACATGTTTTATAAACTAACGAACCACATATCTTCATTAACTAAAATCACAAATTAATTGTTGTATTTCTGTTGATAAAACTTCAAAACAAAAACAAAGTTGAAATGAATTAAGGAAAGTCAACTCACATCGAGGAATATCTCACAACCAAATAGTAGTTTTGGCATTTTCTTGAAAAGTATCTAAAACTGGGCGCCTAGCTAAGTGGGTAGGTGTCCCCCCTCCGCCCGGCCAGGTTCGATTCCCCGCAGTCGTTCTCTGCATGTCACTCCCTCTCTGCCATTCACTCTGTCTTTCACACTGTCAAATAAAGCATGAAAAATGCAACAAAAAAAAAAGTATCCTGAAACAATGAATAGATGAACATAATAAGTTTCATGCAAATAACGAATACATGGACTATAATTGTTGCAGCTACCACTGGTACTGCATTGACAGCTCAAAACACACCTGTAGACATTCTATATGTGTTAGTGTGAACTGTGACGTAGCCTTTAGACTTTAGATTTGAATATGTTAGATCATATTCAAATCTAAACGCCTAATCATTTTTGGAGGAATTTCTTTTATGTTGTCTATTGGTGCAGTCACATAATTAAGGCGCCCTTTAGTTGTTAACTATAATGATTAAAAAATCCAGTTCTTGAGTAATTTACATTGTTACCAAGCCTGTTTTATTTCACCAGAGAACAGAGTTGTTGTTGTTATAATCCTGCAGCCACGGCCAAAACCTTTCAAAGTAGGATTATATGATGACTGTGTGAACGCCAGGGATCTCTGCAGATTCTTTGTGCCTGTAATCAGAGTGAGTCACACACACAGTGAACGCCTGCCCGCCGCTCCCTTGGCTCAGCGCAGCATTTTTCTCATGTTAACAAGCGTATCGTGTCGTCAGGGGGGAGTGTTCGGTTTATGTTTTATGTTGGTTCTTAGTTCCCGAATGTCAAGGTTTCAAACTGTTGACACTGGCTACAACATACTGTGTGAGTGTGTGTGTGGTGTGTGTGTGTGTGTTGTGTGTGTGTGTGTGGTGGTGTGTGTGTGTGTGTGTGGTGTGTGTGTTGTGTGTGTGTGTGTGTGGCTATGTGTGTATTTACATATGCGTATGGGAACAGACGTTTTGACGTTCTAGGAAAAGCAGGTCAATGATTCAGTGTGATGTTGTCTGCTGCTGTGTGTGTGTTTATGCTGTGTGTGTTTATGCTGTGTGTGTTATGCTGTGTGTTATGCATATGACCACAGGCATGTGGTAGTTAAGGTGTGTTTGTATGAGGGTGTGTGATGTCAATGCGTGCCTTGAATGTCTGTGCGTGTGTGTATGTGCGTGAGTGTTTGCGTGTGTGTGTGTTGACAGTTGATTGTAGGCGGATTCGTGTTTTAAGGTTGAACCTGTTTGTCTGCTCCAAGTAGAATACTCCTCCACCTGACTGACACTCCTGAAACTCAGTCACAACCTGCGCAGCTAAAAGCATGGACGGATAACTCCACGCTCAAACTCTTTACACACTACGCCAACAATACAGAGGCTGGAGAACGCGCCAAAACACCTGTTGGATGGAGCCTGAGGTCAGTTTCATTTATGAGTTTTGTATTTGTTCATCTGTGGGCTTGTGTGTGGTGACTGGCTCTTAAGTTTTGGGTTGACAAGGAGCTACATTTTAAGTTTCACATAGTTTCTGTCAAATCTCAGCTGTGGTGGCCATTCAAGTACCTAATGTTGTTGTTGTAGTTGTTTAATCAACTCTTAGTGCATCATGTTAAACCAGTGGGCGGTATACTGTACGTTTCTTTTCATTCATATTGTTTGTATATCTCTTTAAAAAAACAAATCACTTTTTTTGAAAAATCAGTCAGTTCATTTTGATGGAATGACTTGCACCTTTCACATTCACCTTCGATGTGTGAACACTTTTCTTATAATAAAACTAAGGCCAAATTGATAATGTGTGCGTGGCTAACAGTTTTGTTTGGTAAATCAATTATTTTTTAAATTTTGATTGATACTATCTCCATTGAGCTCCATTGTAGTTTCTGTCAACTCGGCTGTTGTTATTCATGTCTTGTTCTGTTATTGCGATTGTTTGAAATCAAATCTTAATGCACACTATTAAACAAGCAGGCAGTATATTTCTGTTACAACTTTTATCATAACACCCTCAGAAATATATTTCTTTAAAAAAAGAAAAACTAACAAATATTTTTTTAACCTTAAAAAAAAAGAAGAGCCATTTAAGTTTATTTTGATGGGCTGACATCTGCTCCAGCCTGATGACCAATGTACCAATATTTAATTGAACAAACATTTTTGGATGGATGACGAGCTTTATTGTGCATCCAGCTCCTACTGTCTGAACGTTTTCATTGTAACTCCACAGGCGTGTGCACTTTGGCTCAGCTGTAAAACTGCTTAATGTGTAACTTTTAAGTAGTAAATCGTCTGCTTCCTTTGCTCAGATGTTATTTGGAGCTGTGTGGGATATCGGCTTAATGCCAGTGAATCTGATTGATAGTATTTTAGTATTTGGTTTCAGGCAGTAAATGTGGAGGGAGTTGATTTAAAGACAGGGTGGATTTTTACATTGAATTCATCGGAAAACTCAAAGTTAACTTCAGGTTAAGTATTGTAAAAATCACTTTTTTTAAGATGTAGATAGGATCATTTAACTACATCATATTGAAAGTTTTGGTTGATTAGAAATTGTAATTGTTGCGTGTTTCCATATAATTGTATCGTGATGCAGTGTTGTCTGAATGACAGAGCTTGACACCCTAAACATATGAAAATATATATTTCTGATCATCTTACTCTCTTTGACTATAATTTGACTATGAAGAGATAACATGTAATGAATATTGCCTGTAATTAAAATCCACAATAATCGTCGATAATTATCTTAGTATCAATCATTCAAATGACTAATCACATTTAATATTATTTTATTGTTGAAGCTAAAAATTAGAATTACAAAAAATTATGTAATTTGATCATCAAGTCACAAGATTTATTTTATCTTGATCTTAATTTACACACTTTTATTGTAATATGTGTTATGGTTAAAACTGCTATTTAGGTGTTGATGCAAAATAAATCACAGTTTCACTCATGCACGTTATTTTCCCACGATCTTGATCCTCAATAGAACATAATGTTTCTGGATTAGCCTCCTGGAGTTCTGCCAGTACAGGTATAACTGTACCAGAGAGTGGTGCTGGGTGTGGACACTTTTTTACTTTGACTGATGATATAAAGAAAACACCCAACAACAGAACACCTGTTTGAGGCGCTCTCGATAAACCTGTTCCTGGTTTTCCTCATATGGCTCCAAAAGTCCTGAGGCCAGAACTCACATACCTGACAGATGCAGCTGCGCACATTGAAACTGGCTGTTTTTTTCAAATGCATTTGAATCTCAGTCATGTCCTCAAATGAGAAGAGAGAGACAGTTATTTAGATATTACTTTTAATAATGCCTTTAAATTAAACAAAATATATACAGATTTCTTTGTTTATACCAAGATTATGCAAAAATATATTAATGTATATCTATAGGTATATAGATGAGTTGTAAAGGAGGGGACAAAACAAAATATGCAGTATATTGTTAGTTCTTTCAACTGTAATACAATTTAAAAAAAACATACCAGTGTTTTATTGGGTTGGCCAAGCAGATTGCCCCACCCATAGGTGTTTCATGTTTTGTATTTCTTGTTTCCTCTTGTGAATGGTGCATTCATGGGCAACTTTATGGATTGGGAAATGTGAGTTTCTTGGTCTGAATTAGAACACCGACTCTTTGTTGTTTCTCTCAATCCCTTCTGCCAAGGACGCCAATACATTCTCAAATTGTGGGAAACACTGCAAAACCACCAACCAAGCATTTGTATTTTCTACCAAGAGTGGTTTAAACTGATTTGAGAAGTGAAGCTTTCATTGAAGGCCAAATAATATCCCTGCTATTGGGTTTCTAAGCATACATTTATCTTTATTTAGTCAATTTACACAAGACACATTGAAATACGTATTTTCGCATACCCCCTCTCAAGTTACCACAGTTCGGAGGGGGTCAGATAAACAAACAGTTTCTCATAAGCTGCTGTGGAAGAAGTTTTTTGTTGAAGAAAACTTCACTATAGACCAAAATGAAAACAAATCTTTACTTAGTTTCAAAAGACAATACAGATGATTATGGTCAGCATTCATGCATGGAGAGAAGACCAGAGCATCCTGCTCAGAGCAATGCCAGGGTGCGTTGTAACACAAAATAAGCTGTTTTACACAGAATGGTTGACATGGTCAGATAGGTAGAATGACAATGGAACAATCAAGTTTGGTTCTTGATGACATCAATGCTAATCTGAATCTGGGGCTTCCAGGATGGCTCATAGGGTGTCAGCCCAATCAGACTGATTTAATTACAATAGAAACTCCAGAAGAACATCAGTAGTCAAGATGAAAGGAAATACACTTCATACAATGATCAAATAATGAATGTAGAGACAAGAGTAGAAATTAAACTAATCAATATAAAATTGGCTTCCACACTGCACAGAAGCTAGATATGTCATTATGTAATTAAACTAAATCTGTTTACTAAACATTTTTTCTCTTCTTTCATAGGTTTAGTCAAAGGATTTTTCTAATGCCACTGTGACAAAAACTCAAGCATGTTGGTAAGAAACATCAACATTTTGCTACATACACAATCATACACATTAAAACGTATAGTGAAACATATAGTTCCAGATAAAATCTAACAAATAAAAGTAGATGATGTGATTTTTGTTGTTGACCTCTTTATGAAACGTCTTTGCTTCCAGCCGAGACACCGCAGGGGAAGGAGTCTTTCCGACGCCCTGACTCTGGAGCGATCTGACGGGGGAGGGCTGGTCGTTCACAACATCGAAGACAGTTCCTTAGAAACTCAGGGAGTGAAGGAAGGTACGTCTTGCTCTGAAACTTTTTCTTCCTCTTTTTTTAGGTGTAACTGTTTAGAAAGAAGACATAATAGTGTCTTTAGCTATTAAAGTTTCAATAAGTGATCATTGTACATTTGACTCAAATCCAAGTTGTGTTCACCTTAATGTTGTGTATATGTCATATGACGCCATACTGTCGTACGTAGATGTGCAGTTGTTGTTGAGTTCACTAAACATCACTCTTTTAAGCCTTGTAGTTATTATTTAGGCTGAGGTTCAGGTGTGTTAAATACTGCATTAAAATTAAAGCCTCTCTAATGTTTCTGTTTTTCCAATCATGTAATTCACATGCATAAAATGTTCCAACACAGTTTCAATAACCAGTCCCTTATAATACAAAAAAATCAACAACCGTTTCCAAGCAATTAAAATAGATGGTTCAAAATAAATTTATAAAGTACTTTTGTAATGGTTTTGTTTATTTTCAGATTGAGGTTGAAATATAGCATAGTAGTTTTTTTTAGGTTCTTTGAGATATCTCAAATGTTAAAAACTCGGATGGGTCGATTTAGCCTTGACAATATTCGTGCCATGTTTAAGGGCTCTGATAAGTCAACTTTTAAGTAATATAGTACAACTTAGATCCTGAGAACATTATTTTTTTCTGGAACAAACTATTTTAACACAGCCTTAATTTTTGTTTTTCAGGGGATGAACTTTTGGGGGCGACAATCAATTTTGATCACCTATCAAAAGACGAGGTGTTAAAGGTGCTGAAGCTGATAGAGCCATATGATGACAACATCCAGGTCCTCACCAAGAAAAACCGGAGCAGTAGTCTTGGAAATCTGGTCGACGCGACTAACAAGACCCCTGAGACGGTGGGTGGAGTACTGATATTATCAAATCTAAATTAATGAATATTCCTTGAAATATCAGGGTGTTCTGTTAAGAGATTTACTGCAGGTTCAACCAAAACAAAATATTGTTTTATAATTCTAATCATCAATTTGTGTTTAATTTGTCTAGATGCTGCAGGATTCCTACAACAAGCTCTACAAACCAAAATAAGGAAGTATATGAGAGGTCAGGAGGACGGCAGTGCCAACGGGGAAGTTCACGCTAACTCTGAATTGCCTCGCATCGGGGTTGACTTTGGACGCCTGAAAACCAAGACGTCGAACACAGAAGTTAATGCTAATTCACGATCTGATGATGAAGAATTAACATATGGAGGCAACATGAACCTTCCACAGTGGGGTCAGGGGTATAATGGGACTGCTGTAAGTGGATCTCAGGTACACAGACTGAACGCCAATGCCAGAAGTCCAGAGTTCGATCGATCTGGAAATGGCCCATCACTTGACTTGACAAGACCTGGAAGTGGACTAGAAAGAACTTTAAGAACTTCGGAAATAGGCATGGACTTAGAAGGTTCAGATGTTAGTACATCTGACATGAGAATGAACATTAATGGAGGGAACATCTCTGGACCTTCCTTTGGTGATTCAAAATGGGGGGTCCAGACACCAGATGTAGGAACCCCAGATTTTCGCTCGGGTAAACCTGGTCTCAGTTATTCCAAGAGACTGAAAAACCCAGATCTAAATGTGGATGATCCTCGTGGGTATGTAGAGTCACCCAATCTTAGGCTGGCTGGGAGACCCACTGACATAGACCTTGAAATGTCAGGTATTGATGGTCTAAATGGGCGGGACATAGACATGTCTTTAGGGAAAAAGATAAAAGGTGGGATTACTGCACCTGATGTTAATTTACCCACAGCTGACCTTAAAGGGCCAAACTTTCGGCATTGACAGTCCATCAGTTGGCGTTAAAGGTAAAACTGGAACTTACAAGGCTCCTAAGTTTTCAATGCCCAAATTTGGTTTACCAGGTATTCAGGTTCCAGGTTTTAATGGAGATGTAGATCTCAACTCTCCAGATGTAGAAATGCCTGATGCTGATATTAGAGGCCCATCAGGAAAAATGACGATGCCAAGTCTATCAATGCCAGATTTCGGACTGTCAGGACCAAAGCTGAAAGGGTTTGATGGTGAGACTCCAGACTTTGACCTGAAGGGTCCAAGGGCTGACCTAGATGTTGATGTTGCCGGTCCATCTGGGAAATTCAAAAAGCCAAATTTTAAGCTGCCCAGTTTTGGTCTTTCTGGTCCAAAGTTAGATGGTCCTGATTTGGACCTCAAAACACCTAACCTAGATATCTCTGGTCCTAATCTTAGTGGTGGAATAAATGCACCGGACATAAATATGCCCAAAGTTGACCTTAAAAGCCCCAAACTGGATCTCAGTGCCCCAAATATCAACATGCCATCAGGTAAACTGAAAATGCCAGAGCTTAAGTCACCAGATTGGAGTCTGAAAGCTCCAAAGATAAAGGGTGGGACTTGATGCCCCTGACTTGGACTGCCAAACATGGGCTTAAAGCTCCTAAACTAGACATGAACACTCCAGATATCAACATTGGTTCACCTGAAGGGGGGCTGAATTTGCCCAAAATGAAAATGCCTAAATTTGGCCGCCCAAGCCTCAAAGGACCTGAACTAGATGGCGAGTTTGATGGCCCAGATTTAGATATAAATGCACCCGATGTTGACCTGAAAGGTCCTAAAGCTGACTTCGGTTCACATTTTAGCATGCCCAATTTTGGCTTTTCTGGTCCAAAGTTGGATAGCCCTGATTTGGACCTCAAGAAACCTGACCTAGATATTTCTGGTCCTAACTTTGGAGGAATAAATGCACCAGACATAAATATGCCTAAAGTTGACCTCAAAAGCCCCAAACTGGATCTCAATGCCCCAAATATCAACATGCCATCAGGTAAACTGAAAATGCCAGAGCTTAATGCTCCCGATTGGGATGTTAAAGCACCCTCAGGTAAATTTAAATTGCCTAAATTCAATCTTGGGGGTACATTACCAAAAGGAAAGAATTTGGACCTGAATGCAGATCTTAAATCACCAGATTGGAGTCTGAAAGCTCCAAAGATAAAGGGCGGACTTGATTCCCTGATTTGGACTTACCAAACATGGGCCTTAAAGCTCCTAAACTAGACATCAACTCTCCAGATATCAACATTGGTTCACCCAAAACAAAGATTAAAAAGCCAAAATTCAAGTTTCCTAAATTTAGCTTCCCAAGCCGAAAAGCTCCAGAGCTAGACGGCGACTTTGATGTTCCAGATGTAGATATAAATGCACCCAATCTCAACCTGAAAGGTCCTAAAGCTGACTTTGATCTTGATGGTCCATCAGGAAAATTCAAAAAGCCAAATTTTAGCATGCCCGATTTTGGCCTTTCTGGTCCAAAGTTAGAGGGCCCGATTTGGACCTCAAAACACCAAAGCTAGACATCTCTGGTCCTAATCTCGGTGGGCTAAATGCACCAGACATAAAAAATGCCCAAGGTTGACCTTAAAGGCCCCAAACTGGATCTCAAAGCCCCAAATATTAACATGCCATCAGGTAAACTGAAAATGCCAGAACTTAATGCTCCGGACTGGAGTCTGAAAGCTCCAAAGATAAAGGGTGGGCTTGATGCCCCTGACCTGGACTACCTAACATGGGCCTTAAAGCTCCTAAATTAGACATGAACACTCCAGATATCAACATTGGTTCACCTGAAGGGGGTCTGAATTTGCCCAAATTAAAATTGCCTAAATTTGGCCGCCCAAGCCTCAAAGGACCTGAACTAGATGGCGAGTTTGATGGCCCAGATGTAGATATAAATGCACCCGATCTCAACTTGAAAGGTCCTAAAGCTGACTTTGGTTCACATTTTAGCATGCCAATTTTGGCTTTTCTGGTCCAAAGTTGGATAGCCCTGATTTGGATCTAAAAACACCTGACCTAGATATATCTGGTCCTAACTTTGGTGGAATAAATGCACCAGACATAAAAATGCCCAAGGTTGACCTTAAAAGCCCCAAACTTGATCTCAATGCCCCAAATATCAACATGCCATCAGGTAAACTGAAAATGCCAGAGCTTAATGCTCCGGACTGGAGTCTGAAAGCTCCAAAGATAAAGGGTGGGCTTGATGCCCCTGACCTGGACCTACCAAACATGGGCCTTAAAGCTCCTAAATTAGACATGAACACTCCAGATATCAACATTGGTTCACCTGAAGGGGGTCTGAATTTGCCCAAATTAAAATTTCCTAAATTTGGCCGCCCAAGCCTTAAAGGACCTGAACTAGATGGCGAGTTTGATGGCCCAGATGTAGATATAAATGCACCCGATCTCAACTTGAAAGGTCCTAAAGCTGACTTCGGTTCACATTTTAGCATGCCCAATTTTGGCTTTTCTGGTCCAAAGTTGGATAGCCCTGATTTGGACCTCAAAACACCTAACCTAGATATCTCTGGTCCTAACCTTGGGGGAATCAATGCGCCAGACATAAATATGCCCAAGGTTGACTTTAAAAGCCCCAAACTGGATCTCAATGCCCCAAATATCAACATGCCATCAGGTAAACTGAAAATGCCAGAGCTTAAGTCACCAGATTGGAGTCTGAAAGCTCCAAAGATAAAGGGTGGACTTGATGCCCCTGACTTGGACCTGCCAAACATGGGCTTTAAAGCTCCTAAATTAGACATGAACACTCCAGATTTAAACATTGGTTCACCTGAGGGGGGGCTGAATTTGCCCAAAATGAAAATGCCAAAATTTGGCCTCCCAAGCCTAAAAGGACCTGAAATAGACGGCAACTTTGATGGCCCAGATGTAGATTTGAAGGCACCAAATTTGAACTTGAAAGGTCCTAAAGCTGACCTAGATGTTGATGGTCCATCGGGAAAATTCAAAATGCCAACTTTTCACCTGCCTGATTTAGGCTTTTCTGGTCCAAAGTTGGATGGCCCTGATTTGGACCTCAAAACACCAAACCTAGACATCTCTGGTCCTAACCTTGGTGGAATAAATGCACCAGACATTAAAGGTCACAAACTTGATCTCAATGCCCCAAATATCAACATGCCATCAGGTAAACTGAAAATGCCAGAGCTTAATGCTCCGGACTGGAGTCTGAAAGCTCCAAAGATAAAGGGTGGACTTGATGCCCCTGACTTGGACTTACCAAACATGGGCCTTAAAGCTCCTAAATTAGACATGAACACTCCAGATATCAACATTGGTTCACCCAAAGCAAAGATTAAAAAGCCAAAATTCAAGTTTCCTAAATTTAGCTTCCCAAGCCGAAAAGCTCCCGAGCTAGACGGCAACTTTGATGTTCCAGATGTAGATATAAATGCACCCAATCTCAACCTGAAAGGTCCTAAAACTGACTTTGATATTGATGGTCCATCAGGAAAATTCAAAAAGCCAAATTTTAGCATGCCCGATTTTGGCCTTTCTGGTCCAAAGTTGGATGGCCCTGATTTGGACCTAAAAACACCTAAACTAGAATCTCTGGTCCTAAACTTGGTGGAATAAATGCACCAGACATAAATATGCCCAAGATTGACCTCAAAAGCCCCAAACTGGATCTCAATGCCCCAAATATTAACATGCCATCAGGTAAACTGAAAATGCCAGAGCTTAATGCTCCAGACTGGGATGTTAATGCACCCTCAGGTAAATTGAAAATGCCTAAATTCAATCTTGGGGGTACATTACCAAAAGGACCAAATTTGGACCTAAATGCAGATCTTAAGTCACCAGATTGGAGTCTGAAAGCTCCAAAGATAAAGGGTGGACTTGATGCCCCTGACTTGGACTTGCCAAACATGGGCCTTAAAGCTCCTAAATTAGACATCAACTCTCCAGATATCAACATTGGTTCACCCAAAGCAAAGATTAAAAAGCCAAAATTCAAGTTTCCCAAATTTGGCTTTTCTGGTCCAAAATTAGATAGCCCTGATTTGGACCTCAAAACACCTGACCTAGATATCTCTGGTCCTAACTTTGGTGGAATAAATGCGCCAAACATAAATATGCCCAAGGTTGACCTTAAAAGGCCCCAAACTGGATCTCAATGCCCCAAATATCAACATGCCATCTGGTAAACTGAAAATGCCAGAGCTTAATGCTCCAGACTGGGATGTTAATGCACCTTCAGGAAAATTGCCCAAAATGAAAATGCCTAAAGTTGGTCTCCCAAACCTAAAAGGACCTGAAATTGACGGTAACTTTGATGTACCAAATTTAGATATAAATGCACCTAAGATCAACTTAAAAAGCCCCATTTGAAAATACCTAATGTGGGGTTTTCTAGTCCAGACTTTGATGGGCCAGACTTTGACCTCAAGTCACCATATCTTGATGCCAATTTACCAAAGGGACCAAATTTGGACATAAATCCAGGCCTGAAAACTCCAGATTTAAATCTCAAAGCTCCAAAGATGAAAGGTGGATTCAATGTCCCTACGATGGGCTTACCAAACATGGACATTGAAGCTCCCAAGGTAGATATGAACACTTTCAAAATGCCCAGTTTAAATGCGCCAGACATTAATCTTTCAGGGCCTAAAGTGAAAGGTGCTGGATTTCGTATGCCAGATTTAGACCTCAATGCAAAACGTCCTGATCTAGGAATCAATGGTAACATTGGACGACCTGACATGGACTTCAATGCCCCAGACATGAATTTTCCCCTCAGGAAACATCCAGGGTCCTGATCTTAATTTGAACAGAAAAGTCAGACTCCCTTCTTTTGAATCAACAGAGTTTGGAGCCCCAGATCTTAACATGGCAGGGACTGATATTAACTTTGATGATTTTAGACCAGCAAATCTGGATGTCTCTCCTCGAAACGCAAAATTCAACATGAAACCACCACAATTAAGTGGGAATATCTCAGGTCCAAAGATTAGTTCTCCAAACATGGATCTTAGGATGCAAAGACCAGATATGCAGAGTCCCCAGATGTATGATCCTTCACTAAATGT
This sequence comes from Ammodytes dubius, assembly GCA_026122265.1. Lineage (NCBI taxonomy): Eukaryota > Metazoa > Chordata > Actinopteri > Uranoscopiformes > Ammodytidae > Ammodytes > Ammodytes dubius. The sequence goes on from CM047506.1 coordinate 30,094,568, forward strand.
CAGAGGGCCTTCATATAAGAATCGCAGGCCAGATATCCCGGGTGGGGTAAACATGAGAATGCCTGACCTGGACATAGATAGAGATGTCAGATTTCATCACAACGATATGAAGCCACCTAGGAACAATGCAAGGTCCAGCTACCCAGTGGTGGATCCTCGTTTAGGCCACAACGCTGATTTCACCCGTCAAGATCTCAACATTGATGATTTCACAGGCACGGAACATGTGCTCAGAGCCAGAGGTTCAGAACAGGCTTTCCAGGTACCACACTACGGCCAAAGGTCCCCGCCTGCTGTTAATATTGGCATGATGGACCCACGACAGAGGTCCCCACCCGCTGTAAATATGGGCAACATTGACCTTAGACAAAGGTCCCAACAAGGTGTAAATATGGGCAATATTGACCTAGACAAAGGTCCCAACAAGGTGTAAATATGGGCAACATTGACCCTAGACAAAGGTCCCAACAAGGTGTAAATATGGGCAACATTGACCCTAGACAAAGGTCCCAACAGGTGTTAAATATGGGCATGATCGACCCAAGACAAAGGTCCCAAGCAGGAGTTAATATGGTGGACCCTAGACATAACAGAAGAATTCCTCAAGGCAACGTACAAGTAAAGCCTCAGAGGTCCATGCAGCAAGTACTTAATGCAGCAGGTAATCTACATCACTCTCAAGGTTCAAGAAGAGTTCCCGACGGTTCAGATGGTTACATGGTCACTGTTTTTCCCAATCAACCACAAAGTCAAAGAACGCCAAGCCGAAAATATAACACACTCGGAGGGCCCGTCTTTGATCCAAGAAACGTGCACCTTGACGTTCCAAATGAAAATGACATGAAAGGTTCAACGTTTTTCTCCAACCTCATGTAGGTTTCAAACGAGTTTCCTCCATTAGCAGGACCAAAGGTGTCTCTTAATATTATGCCTTTTTTATTGGGTTTATTTATTGTGACTTAAGTGGATGTATGTGGATTGTATGAGTTATGGTTATGTATTTTTCAAACATGTCATTTACTGCCTCATTTAAGCTTGTTCTTTGTATTAAAACCATATTGTTGCTTTGTAATGATGCAGCCTACATTACATTGCAGTATTCATGCATGCACTTGTTTCATACACACATTTAAACTTTTTCGAATTTTATTTTGTCCTATGTCGGTATATACAATACTTGTTTTAAAAGTATATATTTTTTTTGTCTATACAAAATTTTAAGTTAGTAAATTACACCCAAAACCTCTCTCCAGTTTACTACTGTTGGATGAAATTTGTGGATTTCAGGGAAACTATTACAAGACCAAATTTTTTTGTTTTATATTATCAACTGAATGTAAGATAGCCCAAAGTTGTGCATATGTTTGTATTATACTGTATGTCTATACTTTGAAAGACCCGCTTTGTTTTATATTCATTTGGGATGTATATACTGTATGTTGAGTTTTTATTGTTTTTCATAACCATTGTTGCTTCAACACTTTTGAGCAATAATATAAAAAAGAATCGTATTATTTAAGGTTGCTAAACAGTATATACCAAACTTTAAAAATAACTGTCATTTTAAAGGTGACCATGAAGCTATTTTAATTAGTCACAATTGAAACACTCTATATCATTCTGTTATAACATTGTACAGAAATAAAATATATACAACTATACATGTTTTCTATTTTGTATTTTTCCACTTTATTTTTGCTAGGTTTTTTATCAAGTTTGATTATTAGTTGAGTTTGCTTTAAAAAGATATAATGCAAAAAAAAATATTTTAAATTATATTAATTTCATTGAACTGAATTATTTTAATACATGGCCAATTTTTAAAACATGAAGAAATTAAAAAAGCTTTTTGGTTGTTCCTAATGTTTCTTATCTCCACGAAAATTCCATTTATTAAGTTATTTAAATTGGAGGTATCTAAGGTTTAAACAAAGCTAATAGCTTTAGCAGGTGGGTTCATTGCAAGTTAGTTTTTTTTATAGCAGTTACTAAAAATTCAAATACTATATTTTGAGTAAAATCCTCTATTTAGAATCGTCAAGTACAGATGTATTATCAGCTAAATGTAAAATCATTCTCAAGTCAAATGTAAGTCTGACATATCTATACTTTGGTAAAAATCCTCTTGATTTTACTAACTCCAAGTGCTGGACACATTTTTAGTAGTCTTGCAAAACCAGTAAATAGCTATATTATAGTAAAACAAATTATATTTACAATTGAATCACTTCAGTAAAGAATCTCTTCACAGCCCGTATAGACAGGAGGAACATTACATAATTTAATATTACCAGCGATGGAGGAAGTAACAAATGTCATTGCTTGTGTGTATAAACTATCTATGGTGAGGAGTGAGGACATTGTAAGGTTAAAGTGGACTTGAAAAAATTGACTTAATCCTTTTAGAAACATTTAATGTGTAATCTGGAAGTTCTGTTGAACCGTATTTCACAAACTACGATTTTCAAGAGTTCTATTAAATATGTTAAATGTAATTTTAATTGTTTTATTTAAAAAAATAAAGTATTTCGAGGTGCTGTTTTTAGATGACCTAGTTTAAATGTTTTGAATTTGTCTAATTTATTAAATTTGAAAAAAACAATGATTATGGTTTTATTCTATGTCTATAAGATATTTTTAATGTTTAGAGATTTCAAATTAAAATGGTTGTTTTATTTATTTTCCCGAGGAGCTGATTTTATGAATTTTATTTTTAAAGGTGAGCTTCCGTTCCGATACGTGACGTCACTAGCAAGCGCCAGCACGCGTCGCAAGAACATAAGCGTCCGCGACCTTTTCCTGCAAAACATACACACTTCGAGCCCGTTTATAATGTGTTTATTATGATTTAAGGAAGAAATACATTTGTGAGTGTGTGTGAGGGACTGGAAGACGAAAGGAACCGAAATGCTTCGTAGTTGTCTGGTGATTTGCGGCAGAGGAGCCTCGAGAAGGGTGAGAAACGTTTGACTTTATTCAGTAAACACAGGTGTGACAGACATCTGAGCTATACTACCACACAATCTAATGATATGAAGGCAAAGTGCTGTCTAAATATATTAAATATATGAGCTAGAGCCGCAGGTGTTGCCCTTGTTTTATGAAATTGTTTAGATTATTATGACCTCGGATAAAAGAGGAAATCCTCACTGTCTCCTTGGAAGCTTTTGAATTTGATTTCAGTACTCAAATGTTCAATAGCCACTTTGCTGATTTATTTGATTGATTATAAACATGAAATAGTTTCAGTATTAAAATCATTTATGAAACAGTATAACAAACATTTCATTGGTTACTTATTGTTGACGGTCCTTTGTCTCTGGTAATTTATATTGCATTAGGCTATGTCTATTTAAATATGTATAAAAACTGTAGAAAACGTATTATTTGAATTGTATATAGGCATCGTAGATTTATTATATTCAAGCACTGCTGTATGTTAGACATGTCTAGTTATAAAAACGTGCAAAAATCTAGTTTAATCAATGGGATATTTTCTTGCTGTAAACAGATATCAAACCTTCACAGCAGTGTGTTCTCCTCACGCTCTCTTTTCGTTCTCCGTTTAGCTACCAGTGTTTGAGCTAAGCTAACTTGGATAAGCGACCTCTGCCCATTTCTATATATATGTATAAAAAAAAAATGCACAAACAGTTACAGGAACGGTTTCTGTAGCCTTCTCTTTGAGCCAGAGAGTGAGGCTAAGTGCTAACAATGTTGAATATCCTTTTGACTCGTGCGTTTTCTTGTGCCCAGTTCGCCTCTTCGTTCGCCGGTGAGAACGCTCTGCCTTCAAACCTCCTGCTGCCGTCAAACCTGGTGGATCCGACCAGGTTAAGTGAGTCTAATCTGTAGCTTCATCTGTAGTGTTGTAGTCTAGCCGATGTGATGCGAACATTATACCAAACATGTTAGAGAACATCACACACAGAGAATGCAGTAAAATCAGGGATTTCAAGATGTTTGTTGAAGTCATTCATTTTAACAACATAACAGATAGAGTCCAACGTTTTTACAGAACATATTTTGTTACAGCCTATTTTCTTTTTATAAATAAAAAAAATACATTGTACAGGTTTAAAAATAAATCAATTATCCCTCCCTCTTCCTCTCAGAGCGTGCCCCCCCTCCCCCTGACTGCCCGCTCCCTGTCCTGAGGCGGTGTGATGCGGTGGTCCCGGCTCACCTGAGCCCCGTGCACACCTGGGTGGAGACGCTGCAGCAGCCCGACGCAGAGCCGCTCGGTTTGGCTCAGCTTCACCCCGATGTGTTCGCCGTGCGGCCAAGGTAAAACACTTATTTTTTCTTTTTCTTTTCAGTATTAAACTTTTCAAGGCGCTCCCTTGGTGTAGTGGTGTAGAGCACGTGCCATTTGAGGCTGAGTCCTTATTACAGCAGACCCGGGTTTGACTCCGGCCCGGGCCATTCTCTGCATGTCATCTCCCCATTTCAACGCTGTCACTCTACAACTTTGACCACTAAAGGTGAAAAATACAGAAAACAATATTTAGAAAAAAACGAGAAAAAAAACTTTTCAATTTGTCAGGAGAGAATTGGTTCTTCTCCTTAGTTTCTTTCCCAGACGTCAGTCGTCATTACCTGTTTCTGAGCAGCCTTCCAATGATTTCTTTGTTTAAAAATAAATTAATCTGTGGACACCAACTGAAATTGCATAAAATGTGTGAATGCTGGTTTATTCATTTGTTTGTTTTCTCTCTCCTCTCAGGCTCGATATTCTTCACGACGTAGAAATATGGCAGAGGAATTTCAAAAGAATCGTAAGTCACATATTCTCATGTTCATAAAGGGTTTTGTCCTTAATGTTGTAAGAAGGTTTCAGCCTGGGATTTTAATCATTCAATAATTCAAAATCCACTATAGACCTAATTCACAAGAATGGAAATAACACAACAAACCATATAAAAACAAGAGAAGCGCTATAAAGCATTAAGAACAGGAAATATGACACAAATATATGATGAATTGAATTAAAAATCTTTTCATTTCGAACAAGTAAAGAAAAAGAAAAAAAAGCAATAAACAATAAAATAAAATTATGATCAAGTCGACAGTTACAATAAAGTAATATTTACAAACAATGAAAACCACAAATGAAAATAAACTGTCTAACACTTGCTTAATCCGTTCGAAAAGGGGTGAGAAGAAGAATTTTTTTTTAAATGCACACGAGTCGACTAGTATATGTATGTGAAACTCATTTTAACTTTTCTCTCTCAGAGTCACGCCAACACAAAGGTGCGGTCAGAGGTGAGAGGTGGAGGCAAGAAACCCTGGAATCAGAAGGGGAGTGGGAGAGCTCGCCATGGCAGCATCCGCTCACCGATATGGAAAGGAGGTGAATGGTTTGAGTTTGATTTTGAAATCTGTGTATTTTAATTTTTTTGTATCCATTTAAATGTAAATTAGGGATGTTCATGTATGTGGTTTGAGTTTGATTGTGAAATGTCTCTTTCACAAATGTCTCTTTTGAAGAGAGACTATTTTCTATTTAGATGTAGATAAGGGATGTTAGTGTATTGTGTTCAATTTCTTCACATTATTCAAAAGGAAAGGCAGCAGATTTTCACATGGGAGAAGCTGCAACCATCAAATGTTTGACAAACAATTATCAAATCAGTTTGCCAATTATTATTATTATATATTTTTTTAATTTTGTTCAATTTATAACATCAAATTTTTTAAGTTCTTCTGTTTTATTTATTATTAATTTATTATTATTATTATTATTATTATTATTATTATTATTATTATTAGTACAATTTGTTTTGTTTGTTGCAGAAATTGTTATTTGCAAATGAACTAAAGCAGTCGGATAAATGTATTTCCCTTTTGAGATGTAGCGGATTATAAATAGGAAGTGACATTAATAGATATAAATGAATAATATATTTTCCAAACCCTTAACCTGCTGTGGTGTGAGGATACTGACAGGTGTTGTGTTTTTCTCAGGTGGTGTGTCCCATGGACCCAGAGGACCGACCAGTTACTACTACATGTTACCCATGAAGGTCAGAGTGCAGGGACTCAAAGTGGCTCTCAGCTCCAAGATGGCTCAGGTAACACACACATGCTCAGGAAGGAAAAACGTTTATTTTTTTTAAAGATTCTTTTTTGGCATTTTCAAGCTTTATCAGATAGTACAGAGTTGAAATGGGGAGACAGAGAGAGAGGGGGGGTGACCTGCAGTAACGGTCCACGGGTCGGATTTGAACCCGCAACCACTGCAACGAAGGCCGGAGCAGATATCCACTACGCCACACTGAAATTTATAAAGTTTGGTGATACAAATCCATCTTTCTGTGCTGAGAAAATATAAAAAATAAAAATATCAAAGTATCAAATTGCGATTTAGAAGTGAAATCAATGAATATTTCCTGTTTTCACTTTTAAATCAACAATTATTTGTTTCTCAATTAATCTGCAGATAATTTAGTATAAAAACATAAGATATACTTTGAATTGTTTTATCCAACCAACAGATTATCAATGTATTATCTGAAATTATGGAGAAGCAGCAAATCTTTACTTTTAAGAGACTGAAACCAGTGAATGTTGTGCACTTAAATTGTTTTTGCTTTAACGTTTAAGCTTCTACCCTGACTGTGTCAACCCCTCTTTGAGCTGAGTATTGTATATTTTTCCAGGACTACCTTCACATCGTGGACTCTCTGAACATCCCCACACCAGACTCCCAGTACCTGCTGGACCTCATCAAAGACAGACACTGGGGAGACTCCGTGTTAATAGTCGATGTGTGAGTATCATCAGAGAAGCTCCTGTTTAACTTATAGCTGTAATATGTAAGATTTACAATTTAAAAAGAAAAAAAAAAGTATTTATTTTTATATTATTTTCCACTGGCATTTTGTCCACAATAACCATCACACATAAATGTGGCTATGACTAGACTTCTTCTTCTCTTTGGAGTCTCTACTGTTTGCCCACTACTTTCCTAAATCACACAGAAACTCAGGAAGTAACACAAATTGGGAAATGTATCACTGGCGACAAAAATCTAAATCAAATCACCCTTTGGATAACTAATCGGCTAACTATTCAGACATGTCAGAGCATTCAATAAAGAGACCACTTATTCCTGTTACATAGATATGTAGTACAGCTTAGGAAAAATAAAATCTGCTTTCTGCTGATTTTTTTTTGTTTATTTCAGAGCTGAAGAGCTTCCTGAGAACATCCTCCAGGCCACAGCCAGTCTGAAGACAGTGAACATTATTCCAGCCATCGGTGAGTCAGCTCTCTGCATTCCTCACGTCTCAATGGCTTTTATTGTCGTGAATCTTTGTCACACATAAATCCTGTTCAGGGCTGAACATCTGAGGTGTGTCAAGGCTGTGACCACACCTAGCAACCCATTAACTGCACTTAGAAGGTTAAAGAAAGGTCGGCCAAGAGACACCAGATTTTTTCAAAAGGGACAAATCGTTTTCTTACATACATTTTTTTGTGGCACATATTAAAATAATGGTAGAAGCATAAAGCACGTAATGACAAAGGATAGTAGGGCCCTCTGCAGGCACACTCTGACATTACAAGTTACTTCTGTTGTAGACCAAGGAGTAACAATTGATGTTATGTGGATCAGTAATGAAGTTTTAAAGAAAACCTGTTGAACAACATTAGATAGATACTTAATTCATTCATCAACCCCTCCCTTTAAGGGAAATTGTATTGTTTCAGTGGCAAAAATGCACATGATCAATTTTCTCTTTGTATGCCTGTATTACAGCTTATTTCAAGCTTGAAAGATAACTTGCATTTGATAAAACAAAAAATATCAATCGTTATTCACAGCTTTAGTTTTTACGTTAAGTTGGCATTGATTGTCTTTTCAGGTTGATCGTAAAGAAGGAAGTAATGCAGCGTCAGATAATTTTATATATAACAATACATGCCGTCTTTTCGGTTTTAAAGTACAAGGCGCCATCTTTAACGTTCTGTAGATGTGAACATATATTGAAAAACATATATAATCATATTTCTGTCTGTTCTCTGTCAGGTCTGAACGTCCACAGCATCCTGAAACACGAGGTCGTCATCCTCACTCTGGAAACCATCAAGTTCCTGGAAGACAAACTGCTCTGGCACGACGAGCGCTACACAGCTCTGTACCCCTTCAAACTGCCCTACTCCGACTTCCCATAGAGAGCACACACACACACACACCACATAACCTGTAATATATTCACTGACTCTAGTGACACAAATGTTTTTCTATGTGTTTATTATGTGTATTAAAACAAAACTCATCAATAAATAATGCCAATGATAAACAAAAAAATGCAAAGTTTTATTTCAAAAGACATGTGTAGGACAAAGGGCCTATTTAAAAGTATTTAAAAAAAGGCAAAAGGCTTATTCAAAAAGGATTATCGATATGTGAATCTGTGTGGAAGGAGACCATTGGCCAGATCGTTCCTGATCTCCCAGCGCAGAGCCGAGCGCTTCTTCTCTGTTGGCACGACGTAGGTGTTTGGCACGAACACTTTACGAGGTTTCAGCTGCAACACAGAACAAAGATTTAATGTACTGCAAAGATAATGAACAATATGTAAACTGTTAAAGCATAGCAGAGGTTTTTAGTCAATAATAGGTAACACTGTACAATAAGGTTACATTGGTAAACTGTTAGTTAATGCTCAATAAGCATTAGTTAACTAAGCATTAAGAGTTAGTTGATGCCTAATAAGCATGAACTACACATTACCTTATTAATTACTAACAGTTAATTAACGTACCCTTAGAGTAAAGTGTTACCATATAATAAGTTTTTCATCACTGTGAAATAATTCACTATGTATTTATGACATTAGTGATATTTCTCTTTTGTATTACATCTCATCTATTGCAGATTTTATGGAGAATATTTGTGGAGTAAATACTCACTACTGGAGGTTCATACGCAAGTCGTTCCTGAAAATAAAAATAAAAAGACATAAGTTTTGTTGTGGCCACATGTTAACGAAGCTGGACTCAGAAGAATGTCATTTAAAATACGAGGTAAATAACTAACAAAATAAAACTTTTGGAAAATAAGTATTTGTTCAATGAATACAAGTTAAAGGTTTTTCTTATTCAGTGCAAGATGTTTTCGTACCTTTATCTCCAGGCGTAGAGCTCTCCTGTCCGTCTCTCCTGGGATTTTAAACATTTCCCAGAGCTGCTTGTACTGGAAATACCTGCAGAGACAAACCACATGAATGACCTATATATAGACTGATATATAATCTGTTTTTATACTGTACGATGGACCATCCATTGTGTCCTGAATAAGGTAATTATTATTAATGGGAATATAAAACGAATAAAGGGGCACCATTGAACTTTCAGAAATTCCTCCTTCGATGCGTATTCTCACTACATCAGCGAGAACCGGCAAAAACCGTGACATGTGACTGAGCGTTGTTTTACGGTATTTTCACCTTTATTGGACAGTTGTAGAGTGACAGAGTTGAAATGGGGAGATGACATGCAGAGAACAGCCCGGGCCGCAGTCAAATCCGGGTCTGCTGTTTAGTTTATATTAATTAAACTAACATTATGATTCAGAACAGCTACGCAGAAACATCACATTCAAATTTTTCCGCAGAAAAATACGACTCGATTTATTTTCATAGAAATAAGTGTACTACATGTTTTAGGCAACGGGGAAAGCCTAATTTTTCAAGTTACATTGTCACCCATATCCAATATGTAATGTAATTGTTTTAATACATGTTACATAGTGGACCTTTAAAATAACTTTATTGTTTTTTTAAAAAATTTGAGCAGAATTCACTCCAAGTTGCTGGTACTTACTTTGCCACTGGGTCCGACTTCTTTATGGTTGGCTGATTCACCACGGGTCTGATGACTGAAACAGCAAAAAACAGTTGATTCATTATAGATAAATTAATGTCATGAAAACACAAACATGAGTCGGTTCATTTGGTTGCTGTTGACTCACAGGATTTGGTTTTGGGCCTGATGTCGCCTTCACTGTGAGCTCGACTCTGTCCAAAAATGAATGGACAGTTTAGTTGGTGATATTTTACTTTGTTATTATTTTCAAGCTTTATTGGATAGTACAGAGTTTTGAGAGAGAGAGCGAGAGCGAGAGAGTGAGAGTGAGAGTGAGAGTGAGAGAGAGAGAGAGTGAGAGAGAGAGAGATCCAAGGGTCGGATTTGAACCTGCGACCACTGCAACGAAGGCCGGAGCTGATATGGTACCGCTCTATCCACTACACCACCGGAGCGCCCCAGTTGGTGATATTTTACCAGCGGAGTTTGTAGAGTAACACAAACAGTGGAAGCACATGTCTGTCACTACTTCCTGTACAGACTACATTACCCACCATGCCTCTGACGTAGGATTCATAGGCGCTCACAGACATTCCGTCCGTCTCTGAGCTCCGTGTGTCTTCGTTCTCCGTGTCAAAGTCGTGTTGAGCCGACGGGGAGAGATGAAGGTCTGCCAGCCGCTCCTCCAGACAACTCGCTGACTCTGCACAGGAACAACATCACAACATTCATTCATACATTACAGTCATATTATCAGGGTTTTAATGAAGAATCACAATTATTAACAAAACATGGTAACACTTTGGAATAAGAACACAAAATTGTAGGGACTACTACATTTTTTCTTTTAGTAACTACAACATAGTTTTGGATTACTTACTACAAAGGTTTAAAAAAATAAAATAAAAAAGTTTAGTAACCACTACATAGTTATGCATGACCTAGTTTGGTCTGGCGTTGCGATGCTATGCATTACCTACTACATTTTTTTTTCACTACATAAAAAAAAAGATGTAAAAAAACTTATGTAGTTGGTAATGCATAACTATGTAGTAGGTACTACAATGTTGTGTACCTTGTTGTAAAGTTTTACCCAACACATTTTCAATCTGGTAAGTTTTCCATCTGGTGGGGGGATTCAGATTTAGACCAGTAAACCTGCAATTAATTTATTTCAAACCCTAAAAGTAAAAGTGTCCCAAAAAAACCCCCCCAGCATTTATGTGACAAACATGGAGGCAGGTAAACCATTTACCGTCCTTCTGCCTGAGGTTGCCTTCCCACTCCTCACACATCCTGTCATATGTCGGCCAGGTGGACTCCTCCTTAGAGTCGATGAACTTGATATCTCTGTTGCTTGAAGACTCAGAATCCAGCTTGTCATCATTCTCTTTCTCCACATTTTCTTCTTCTTCTAAAACGTCAGCAGTGCCACCTTCCAAATGCTTCCCATCCAACACCACATAGTTTTCAAGATTGGTGTAATTTAGCTCCTGTGAAGTTGCATTGGTTGCTTCATTCCCAGAAGCTTCGTGTAGATTCTCTATACATCCCTCTCGACATTCCTCCAGTTTCATACTTTTAACGACATCATCATCTTCTCCGACACACGCCACATTAGCTCCGAGCTCTGCGCCGGCTAAAGCTAACACACTCAGCGAACCGGTCTCAGTGCCACCATAGCCCGACTGTGTGGGCTCTACGTCAAACCCTCCGTAGCTGTACAGCGATGGCCCTTCATCCTCCTCGTCATAGTCCCTGGTCTCCGACAGATCCCCCTGACTGTCCTGATCGAACTCTGTGATGGTGTGGTCGTCCCTGTAGTCCGCCCCGTCCTGCTCCTCCGGTCGGTAGGTCCCGTAGCCGGACGTCAACATACTGGGAGCGGGACTGTCACAGCTGCTGCTATGGCTTTCATTTTCATCACCACCATTTTCATCCCCATCACCAATCAATTCAATTCTACTTCCGGAACTCTCTCCACTCTTGTTGCCATAGCTATTAACTCCACACTTCTTCTCCTCCTCTGAAGATTCCATGAGGGATTTAAATGCATGTTCGGACTCTTCATTGCTTTTATCATCATCATCACTACCACCATTATTTTTTCGACTTCGGGAACTTTCCCCACTCTTGTTGCCGTGGTTATTAACTCCAGGTATTTCCTCCCACACAACTGCTGCTACTAGGTTTCATTTTCATCACCATCATCTTCATGACAACCATCTTCACCACCAACACCATCAATTCCACTTCCGGAACTCTCTCCACTCTTGTTGCCATAGCTATTAACTCCACACTTCTTCTCCTCTGAAGATCCATGAGGGATTTAATGGCATGTTGGACTCTTCGTTGCTTTCATCATCATCATCATCTTCTTCGTCAGAACCACCATTATTTCGACTTCCAGAACTCTCTCCACTCTTGTTGCCATAGCTATTAACTTCACGCTTCTCCTCCTCTGAAGATTCCATGGGGGATTTAATTGCAAGTTTGAAGTCTTTGTTGCTTTTATCATCATCATCATCATCATCATCATCATCATCATCATCATCACTCACCACACCATTATTTTCTCTACTTCCAGAACTCTCCCCACTCTTGTTGCCATGGTTAGTAACTCCAGATGTTTCCTCCCCACAACTGCTGCTGTAGCTTTCATCTTCCCACCACCATCCATTCCAGTTCCGGAACTCTCTCCACTCTTGTTGCCATAGTTATTAACTCCACGTTTCTCCTCTTCTGAAGACTCCATGGGGATTTAATGGCATGTTTGGACTCTTCGTCGCTTTTATCATCATCATCATCATCATCATCGTCGTTACTGTCACAACCACCTTATTATTTATACTTCCGGAACTCTCCCCGCTCTTGTTGCCGTGGTGATTAACTCCAGGTATGTCCTCCCCTGCTGAAGCTTCCTGGAGAGATTCAGACACAGGTATTTTGAGTCTTTGTCACCGATCACTCGTTCCATCTCCACCATCTCTTCCTCTCCCCCCTCTTCCTCCTCTCTCTCTCCATCGGACCAGAAGGACGAGTTGAGAGAGTTCTTGTCATCGTCGCTGTCTTCGTCCCATTGAGTGTTCTTGTACATGGTTGTGGTTACTACGCTTGTCTAGGTGTAGTGTGTGTGTGTGTGTGTGTGTTGAGTGAGTGTTGTTCAGGCAGAAGGCTTAAAAGGTAAGAGGATTAAGCTACTATCGAAGAGCTTGAACCATTAACCCTCCGACGTAAGGCCTCTTTTCAAAATGCTGAACAGCTCCACATGCTGGCCACCAAATGATTACATCTCTGCCTCTGTGTTTATTACAGTCTATGGTTTGTTCCCTTTCATTTACAGTAGCTACAAGGAACTTTTTATTTATTTTAGCACCTCCTTTGGACAAAGTGGTTGTTTTGTATGGCCCCAGTGCCTGCTGTCCTAAAGATCTTTGCTAGCTCATTCTGCTGGTGCTGCGTCTGTTTAGTAAGCAATTTGAAATTCTATATTTGATTTTATAAGTCGTGGATATGAATTTGCTGCCTTGTGTGACACACGTTATAACCCAGGTAAGTGATCTGTAAATAAAACGTATAACTAACAAACACTTTGATGACAGTAACACATGTTACCGAGTCTTCACTGTAGACTGATTCATCACAGACCAGAGATTGTCCTTTGTGTTTCCTGTAAGTGGAAAAATAACACAACGTTTTTTTGTTGTTACATTTCCAGCAAAGTTTGAGCAGTTAGAGGATTTCTTCTGTTTCCGTTAACAACTTCTCGACAACTTGATACATCATTAATTCTTGACATTTCTATACTGCATTAAATATCACTGCAGTGCTAACCCTTTTGATGAGTCTGTACATTTAAGATGTTTTAGGATTTGATTTTGTATCAAGTCTTAACATAACAATGTTCATTATGTTTTTCCTATTAATGATTTTCATGCTGTTGAATGTATGCTAAATGTTGTTGCATAAAAGTCATTACAAGATCATCTTGTAACTTTGTGTTTAATTATTAATGAATTTCTGTGATGTGCATTGTATTATGGAAATGTGTATATGAGCAAATAGAGCATTGGAATTGTAAATCACTACGTAATAATTACTGTGATCTTTTGTGAAGCACTGCCTGTGTAAACGCAAATAAGCATGTCGGGAAGTCAATAAATAAATAAGCGTATCATCTAAGACTCCTAAACCTTTTCATGCCCTGGTTGGTGGGCGAAGCGGCGGTGGAGCGTGCCTAGCCACCGCGCCGAGCGCCAGGCAGCCATGCCGGCAAGTGCTGAGCGTACGAGTCCCAGTGTCCACATGCTCTGTTCTGATGGGACGTCAGCACCTGGGTTCAATTAAACACAGAATAAATCAATCACATGGGCCTGCCGTGATGCTATTAAAAGGCGACTTAATCAAATCTTAATGTTATGCATGTCTTTATTCATGTCTGAAGACTTTTTTGTTTCCATTTTAACCTGCAATTTTTATTTTATTTGCTTCTTTTATTCGCTTTTAAATGTTTTATAATGTGTTTTATGTATTCTAATCTTGCCCCTGTAAAGCACTTTGAGTGGCCTTGGTCTGAATTGTGCTATATAAATAAACTTGCTTGCCTTTAATATTGAATGACAATAAATCAAGCTAATAATTATTGACAATGCAGCAAACTTTACAGAATCGTCTGTAACTAAGACTGTTTCTCAATTTCTCAAACTTTCAAGAACCAGTGGGAACTCCAACAACATGTAAACACATCTCTGCTTGTGCCAACAAATCTTCAAACACTTTAACCTACGGTCTGTCATGTAAGAAAAACCCTTCTCCAAAGTCTTCAACGTTGCTTTGACTCACTGTGAACACACAACATACAATAATCCATCAGTTAATAAATAAATAAAAAAATGTCATGGAAAATCTTAAAATAATTTAAAAGACATGCTTTGTTTACAGATAAAAAAAACACATTATATTATTATCCCACAGTGAGATAAGTGCTCTGACCTTTCTCTTTGATGTAGGCCGGAGGACTCGGCTGAGATGTGGCGTGGTCTGATAGTTGGTGACGTTTTTCTGAGCTGGTGAAGCCAGGCTTTTCCAGTCTCCATGGCGAATCAGTTCATCAAGATCTGACATTACAAAAACAAAGTGAGCTTTAATAACACTTTTAACATGTAAATCACTAGATAAAATTTTAATTAAATAAAACTTTGATTTGACCAATATTCTTTTTATTTAGGCTACAAATGAAGCCGAGAATTAACACGGTAATAATAATAAAGTAATCAGAGAAAGTGTGAAGAGGATGGATGTTTCAGATAGTCTAACCTCGCTTGAATTCATGCAGCCTGTGTTTCGGTACGTTGTTGTAGCCCAGTAGCGCCAGTTGTTCTTGAATTTCATCTTCTGAGAAATCCAGGGTCGTCCATAATGTTTTCAGCTTCAAGTCAACGTAAGTGGCATAAATCTGAGATTAAAAAACATCATGCTATATAATCAAAACAATTAAAAAAAAACAGACATGAATAACAACAAAATAACTTTTGATGCCATTTTTAAAAGGTCCGGGTCAGGGCTTATTTATGGAGTAAACTGATAGGTGATCGACAGTGTTCAGTATTTTAGTTAAAATCATCATTGTGCGCTGCTAACTGACAAACAAGTACTCTATGTTTTGTGTAATAGCTTCAACAGGTTTTATTTAAACCGAACTCCATTAACTACAAGTGATAATTTAACGTGTGTATGCCGACTGTCACAGTCAAACGTGCACACATTTATCCAAATGATTAGTTAATAATATAAGAGCGTAATATAACTTTAGTCTCTCTTGTGCAAGCCGAATACACCAGTAAAACTATTAAGACATTATTTAGCTACAAAAAGTTTCAGTATTGTATTAAAGAGTTTTTAATAAACAAGTAAATCCTGAAGTGACAGACTTTTGAACAGGGTTCGGCTAACTAAGCTAACAGACAGCATTCAAACAGGGGAGTAAATATAAACAATGCGAACTTATTCAGGTACTTTCAAAAGTGTTTGTTCCTCACCTGCAAAGGAGCCAGCTCGCCGTTATAGTAAATCCATCTCCGGTTACGTTAATAAGTCGTATTTGTGTTTTATTGTTTACAAGTTTCGGCAACACAGCACCTAGACAACAACCGTCACCGAGCTTTGAAAATGACGCCCAGAATCACTTCCGCTGTTTATAGCGGCTGGTAAGATTCTAGCGCCCCCACAGGACTGGAGCAGTAACTGCAAACAACAACCAGTGGTGGAGACGGATTTACATATTATTTAGAGCCTCTTGTTATCCCTCAATTTTAACTCAAATTGTTTATCCTTGGGTCAAATTAAATCCAAAAATTGGTAAAAATCTAAATTGTTTATTTTCACTACATTTTTCTTTCAACCTTATTTATTCTCAGTCAGTAAGCAATGGTAGTCCTATGTATTTTTTTTACTACCTAAATCATCATGTCAATTTAAGTTTACCTTGTGACCATAATTAAGAAAAGTCATATATGTAAATACAGAATGTATGTCAATATTTATTGATGTCATTGAAAGGGGTCAAATGAAACAAAGATTTCATCCAAACAATCATAGGAAAACACTTTTACTGCAACTTGAGGACGTTTACTTTGAAAATATGACTACTTTTACATCAGAAGGTTTATGAAGATTTACTTTACTAGAACATTTTCACTGTGGAAAGGATAGCAAACTTCCACCATGAGCTTTCTTATCCTTCAAATATGACAAAATAAAAATTAAAAAAGATAATTAATATGTGAGAATACCTAATTTTACCAGTCAATTTTCTCCTTTAACTTCTTTTAAGAGCTTAAATATGTTTTAAAAAAGACTAAGGATATAGATAAGGGATTTCATACAAAATTGCTGCATGGATCAATTTTAACAGTATTTGCAGGCATCAAACTAAATTTAATTTCAGAGTAAAGGTAGTTAGTGGGTACAACCCACCCCCTCCTCCTCCTGCTACAGAGCCTGAGCTTCTCATGAATAATCAGGACTTTCTAACGGCCTCCCCTTCCAGTAGCCGGTGGGGTTTCAGTGAGGGAGGAAGACTGACAGGTGGACCGTGGACCGAGAGCCCCCGTCTAAACGCTAAAGGGACTTTTGTAGCGTCTTCCTCGGCCCTGGGAAGAACATGGCTCTGTCCGGGATCTATCGGGAGTCTCTGCTCGTCATTTTACTGCAAATCGTGTTGATTTGCTCCGCTCAGGTGAGAAGATAGATGCTGTTTGACACTTTAGTATATTCCAGGTGATATTCATGTAGGTGCATAATAGTTATCTATCTAGGTATAACTTGTCTGCGCTGATCTGGGAGGGATTTATAGAGATTGATTGTAATCTATTATCTTTTATTTCTTATTGAACATAATGATATAACTGATCTGAGGTGTCTTTATGATTTTTAAAAGTTTGTTTAGATAGGTAAGCCTATATTCTTTTGAATCTCCTGTGGCATTATATTTTATATTCCTGTTGGAATTTTCAACGTTATTTGTTTTGCTCAGATACATGTAGCCATTATGGTATATTACTCTACTTTAATAGTGGTCTTTTTTTTGTGCCATATTTCCCCTGCAGAACTCAGAATGTGTGGCTAAATTGGCTTGTATATACCTTAATGCATTTGAACTAAATCCTCTTGAATCCCTAAAACAATTTCCAGGCTTAAGTGTGCTTTTAGTGGTTACAATATTGGATTTTCTTTGACAATGTGTGTTGGAATTACATTCGTTTTTGTTGGAGCCATTTTATAATCGGTATAGGACGTGAATGTTGAATATGCTGATTTTTTTCAACAAAATGTAAACAACGCCACTTTATCTACAAAGTCTTAAGTGTTTTATGAATTTTTTTTATCTAAGAGAAACTGTCCTTTTCATCCCGAACGTACACACCTGGCATCAATAAGGTCCAGACAGCAGCAGCAGTAATCTGAACACATGCAGTTACTTAGTCGTGATATAATGAGACGATAATGGGAAAACTGGGTTTAGTTTCATGACCTTTCCCCTCTCAGGACCCAAACAAAGGAGACTCTGTGTGCGCTGCCCTTCACACCAGCACCAGTACACGCACCAGAAGCATAACACTGGATGATATTTTAGATATTAATATTAGCATGAAAAAAAAAGCATGAAAACTGATCTTTGTGTTTGTTTTCCAGAGGGGCCCGGTCGGACCCAGAGGCCCCCAAGGGGAGCCCGGAGTAGCTGGCGTGCCCGGCGTGGACGGCATTGATGTGAGTTGATGTTTGTGTATCTCTTAAGTCATGAAGTCGAGTTTTCAGATGTGGGTCAAAGCTGCGTATCGATTCGTTTCTGGGTTAATCAGCTCAGAAGATGGTGAAGCAGGTTTTCACTGTTTTTACACAACTTGGAGGAAAAGCTAAAGCTGTTTTTATAATTTAGAAGTCCTTTGGAAAGACAAAAGTGTTGCAGTTCATTACACTTTCATAGACAGATTGACTTTTCAAGTGTGATTGAGGTGAGCAGCCGTTCTATAAATAAAACTTAGAGTATGGTCAATTTTAGGTTTGTCCAACAAGGAAACAGTATTCTTATGAATAAAGTATTTTCCATTTTTGTTAATTCTTTAACTGTATCTTCATCTGAACTTGTCATTCATGTGTCGTCAGGGCGACAGAGGAGAAGACAACACAGTGGTCGGCGGACCAGTGAGTGGACCTTTAAGTTCTTCTTTCACATGTAGAAAATGTTTAAAAAGACTCATGCACCTATATATATGAAATAAACATTGTTTTTTTTAATGCTTTATTTATGGATTTTTTCCTTTTACAACAAAAACATAACAACATAAACACACAATTTGAAAAGGCAAATGTAATAAACATTATTAATATGAAGTGAACGTCTCCTTCCAGGGCCCGGACGGTGATAACGGCAAAGACGGCGCTCTGGGGGCTGCAGGTCTTCCAGGCGCAGATGTAAGTGGAACGACGTGTTGATTTAGTGGAGGGTGAAATACTGGTGGGTTTGAGCTTTGGCTGGTCCAGTGTTCATCCACCATTTTACAGCTGACTGGCGAGACACTGAAGGCCTTTGCATGTACATTTTTACAACTTTTATTTGATTTATACTATGTTTCCTTCTAAAAACATGACAAAGATGCATTTTTAAGACCATGTAGTCTGTGAAAAATTTGAAATTGAAATTGTTTTAATGTAGGTAGGCCTAATCAATTAGCACAGTTTCATGATTATATCTATAAGGTAAAATTGTTAGCAGTTGAATCAGTAGTTGCTTTACTCCAGTCTTTCACCTACAGGTTAAACTCCCCAATCAAAGGAGTGTTGAGTCTCTGTAAGATCAGAGCTGAAGATACTTGAGATACTTGAGATATTCAGATCTGCTGCTGTGTGAGCCGTTTATCTTGGCTTCTACTGACGAAGAAAAAAAAAAAACTTTGAAAAAAATCAATCTGGCTATTTAGGGCCTAGAGTCTTGAGCAGCTTCCTGACAGGAGAAACAGGGGTCTGTTTGTGTGGGACGGAGGTGGGGTGCAGAGGGATGTGTGTGTGAGGGGGTGTGGGTGGGGGTGGTGTTGTGGTGTGGGGGGGGGGGGTCGGAGAGAGGAGCGTGTCCAGGGGAAGTTGCTGCAGAATGGGCTCAGTGTGTTCACCGCCTGCTGTGGTGATGCTGCACAGACACAGAGCAGCAGATTCAGGAGTTTTGTGAGGGTTTAACGAGGAGAGAGACACCAGTTTATAACATTAAAGGTAGCCTACTTGTGTGTAGTGAGTTCTAGATTGAGCTCCCTTGCTAACCCCTCTATTAGGGAGAAATTTACAGAAGCTACAGTGGCCTTCAAGGACAAGAAGCTTTATATACACTAACATACTGGGCACCTAATTTTTGGTACCTACTCCGTCAAAAAATACCCGATACAGTAGAGCAGCCGGTACCATGTAGTGGAGAAGAACCATTGGCTTGCTGAAGCCTTTGACCAGGTGGAAAGTGTTTGAGAGATATTTAAGAGGGAGGCAGGTGAGGGGAGGAGCTGAAGTCTGCATGGAAGGAAGGCCACACCTCCTGATAACCAGTTTACCTTAATGTGTCAAGTCAAGGCAGTTCATTTTCATCAGTTGGGTCATTTGTGTTACAAGCAAGCATAATAACAAAAACAAGTCTCATACATAAAAACTAATTATATAATAGTATATAATAGTATACTAGAATATACAACATATTTCTCTGTTATAATAATTACAGTAGGCAAATGACAGCATATGTTTAGTTGTATTGTAAGAAACTAACTAAATGTAAGACATCACTGTAAACCATTTAATTGCAGATAAATAAGGAAATCATTTTAAAGTGAAGTAGCGTGATATTTTGGACAAATACATATATTTTTTTTCATAAGTGTATAAAATATATTTTTCTTAATCTTAATGATTTCCCCCCTATTTTTTAGTATTTTCTAGAAATAAAAGATTGTTTGCCAGGAAAGTTCAACATCAACTGTATTTTCATCATTTTGTGCTGTGAGTTTGAGTTCTGTTAAAGGGTTTTGTGTTGTCTTTGTAGGGGCCTGTTGGACCTCCTGGTGATCCGGGCCTGCTGGGCCTTCAGGGTCCAAAAGTAAGTTAATTAACGATATATTTTATAATTTCTTTTCTTCTTTTTTTTAAAAGTTTTGGAATTTGTTCATGCTTTATTGATAGTACAGAGAGACAGAGTTGAAATGGGGCAGAGAGGGGAGTGACATGCAGAGAACGACCGCGGGCTGGAATCGAACCGGGTCCGCTGCTGGCGGAGGCCCATGGGGGGGACGCCCTACCAACTGAGCTAAGGGCGCCCCCATTAACGATATATTTTATTGAATTGTTCTTTCTTTTGAAGCTTAAAAGGCAGCATTTATTCTATCTACACAGCTGATGGGCAAAACCTTTTTATAATGCCAACATCTGCATCTACACATCTATACATATGTCCTGTTGGATGTATTTTCTATTCCAGACCTATTGCTTTATTTAGGTTAGATTTTGATAGTATCTCTTTTGCTAATTATTTGTATATTTCAATTATTGTTTTTTTTTTGTATTGTTGGTATTTCTAAACTAACATTTCTGCTCTTGTTTGTTTGTTCAGGGAGATGCTGGGGCACGTGGGCCTGTGGGGGAGCCTGTAAGTAAAAAATATACAGTATACCTGAAACAAAATACATTTCAGTTTTAGTAACACCAAGATTAGATTGATCAGAAGTGCAGATTCTGTACCAATTGTTGCGAAGGATATGTAAATATTTGCTTGCTCAGATATATATATTTAAGGATAAAATTCACAGAAATGTTGAAATTCTTATTTCTGATAATAAACAGCTCATTGCAGAACTGATTACTTTACCCATCCTTATCTAAAATACCTGCTTAAATGTTGTTTCAAATAATCAGTTGATATTATTATAGGCAGTTTAAATCCATTATCATGATATTAAAAGGATGTTTTCATATACATGTTATAACATAGAAAATGTATGCTATAAATCCCTATATGTTATTCAGTATCTACATCACATAGTTAAACTGTACACTGAAACAGGCAGCTTTAAGATGCATTCAGCTCATTCTTTGAGCAATATAAACAGTGTGTTTGCCAGAATGTCCTTTATTGATTTTTTGTTTACCGATCAGTTTCAGTCTGACTTTGTTAATCTGTTAATTTCTCTCTCACAGGGTGTAGGAGCTGATGGGCTGGATGTGAGTATCTACAATATCAATCTTTATACAATTTTTTTTTTGGATTTAATATAAGACAAATGTTAGTTCGTTCACTGCACTCTTCTGTGTGATGTCATGGTGTACTGACCCGTTCTTAAAGCTGGGCTGGAGGATTTGGGGAGAAAATTGCAGTTGGGATAGAGATTCGAATCCAAATACCTAAACCGCTCCACTTGTTCTCTTTGGTCCCTCCCTTATGGTCCCTCCCTGACACGCTCTACGTACCAACAAAGTCAGGCCAAAGTGAATGGACAGTCCCAACAGCCAATAAGAACAGAGAATCGGAGCCTTGCTCTGATTGGTCAAAGTGTCAGCTCATGTTAACTTTGACCAATCAGAAATCATATACCCCAGCTTTAAGGACAGCAGATGCTGGCGTCGTAAAGACAATACCACTTTTTCCCAAAGGGGGCGCTAGAATCAACACAAACTGAAATTTCCTAGTAGCCACTTTAATTCAAGTATTGAAACCCTTAGACAATTTTTTATATATTTCAAATATATTATTTATTGTGTTAAAGGCTTATATTTCAACAGATTGTTTTTTTAAGGAATTCTGTATTTTGTTTGTGTTTGTTAACAGGGTATTCCTGGTACAGACGGGCTGCCAGGTGAAATGGGAAAAGCTGGAGCATCTGTGAGTACATAATATTTTTGTAACATGAAAGTTTTCATTGGGAAGCACCTTGTAACTGGTTTTGAAAGGCGCCGTAGAAATAGTTTATTATTATAATTATTCCGTTTACATTCAAGTAACTTTAACAATAATTTTTAAGTGTCCTAAACAAAAGACCAAAATTAAAAGAATATTGATAAATTGAATGCAATATTTCATAAACTGTATTAATAAAAATCATGTTTTTCTCACAGGGTGCGAGGGGCAAGAGAGGTCAAGTGGGTCCTCCTGGTGTTGCTGGGCAACGGGTAAATATCTCAGCTTCTGTCTAATTCTGATTATTTTGGTAAATTAGTATTTACTTTCAGGCTGGCAGGTGAGGGACAGATGCATTTATTTAAAGGTCGGGATGGAGAATGTTTTGGGGTAATGTGTTTATGATATGTAAACTAAAAAGGGTCAATGCTGGGACATAAAGCCATAACTAAATCAATGATTTAAAGTTTTTTAAGCTCAACCACATTGTCTGTGTTTTCTATTCTAGGGTCCACCAGGCGTTTATCAAGGCGAGGACCTGGTAAGTTTGATTCCCAAATATTCATTACACACTCAACAATATTTTTCCAGTATACGACCCCATAAATATTACGTAATTAAAAACAGGTAGAACAATACCATGCTGCCAAGTCAGAATAAGCAAGTGGCAATAACAGTTTATATTTTAAGGAGCGCAGTTGTAAAGGCAATTTTTCAAGATTATTATCATTTATTAGAATCCATGCAACACGGTGAGAGCTAGTTCTTCCATGAGATCTCAACATGTAAATATCAAAAACAGACAATCACGCTTCGAACTTTGTAGTGACATTCGTTAAAAAAACAATAATATAAAAAATATTATTAAAAGAGTTCTAATTATGTGCTTTTTCATATATGAATGCCGTATGTGAACTGCAAATTTTTTTTTTTTTAACTATTATCCCAGGTAAATCCATTGGGCCCCGAAGACTCTTTTACAAGGGAGACTGTTTTCCTTTCCCATGTACATTCACAACATTCATACCGATAGCAGCTAAATTGAATTTCACAAATGGCTTCATAATCCTGTTCATTACATTATACTGACACTCAACTTAACTTTCTAAGCGAATCGGGGGTCACTGTCAGTGGAGCCCCCTAGTGGCAGGGCTCTTCCATGACCTCAAATAGGCTGTTGTGTTTTTCAGTGTCCAACGCCTGCCCCTCCGGTCTGCATGGACACTCTGGTCTCCCCGGCATGAAGGTGAGTCAACACCTACCATGCTCACACATTTATAAGTTTTTATTTCACCTCAGTAACACTTTATTTTTACATCGGTTTTGCTATTTGTACTGATGGAATTAATAGAAAGTTTAACTTGTTGTTTCGCCTTTAGGGCCACAAAGGAGGAAAGGGTGAATCTGGTGAACCTGGAAGACAAGGACACAAGGTAACTCCCTCTCTCCTCTCTAACTATTGCATATGCTGCAGATAACGCTGACCCTAGACTTTCAGGAACACGCACATTTAGCTGGTTGATCCGTGTCGTGCTTAACACAATTGTCCCCCTCCCACGCTGTGTTGGGGTGTTACCCATTTGTTGGTGAAAATTGCTCTAAATGTTATCAGTTTTTGTTTAGGAAGTTAAACTTTTATTTCCTTATTGTGTTCTGTTAAATAGCTTAATGTATAGGTTGTTATGATCCTGCTTATTAACAGGAACATTTTAATTGAAATATGAAAAAATGTATGTTTTGCAAAACTGAATAATGCTGATGAGGATTCTGAATATTTCTCGCAGCACAAGATAACTGGTTTGCGTTTTCTTTCAGGGTTACGAAGGCGAACAAGGAGGGATCGGTGACGTTGGAACTCAAGGACTACCAGTAAAATATTTTAACATTCTCTATAAAGAAACCTACTTCAAATTCAATGACTCCTCAAGATTACATTTTTTAACATGGGACATTTTCTCTCTCTTTTCCTCTCTCCGCTGAGTAATTTTAGGGCCCAGGTGGACCAAGAGGCCTGCCAGGGAATAATGGGCTCCAAAGGGGACATGGTAAGACGTCACCAGTAAATATCTATTGATATGATTTTTTAAATATATTATTATGAATACCATGTTTTAGCACAACACCTTTAAGGATTTTAAAACACAACTTAAAACAACTGTATAAACACACAATAATATCAATCATCCAATCAGGAGACGACACCGATGGCCAACCTCTTTAATGTCCAAAAAAGACATTTCAAAATAAAAGCACAAAAAAGAAAGCAACCATATTGTCAGAGAGCATTAATAGTTTAAAACCTAAGGAAATTTGAAAGAAAATTTGACCTCTAACAAAATCTGTATTTTAACTGTAATACCTTCTAAACACTGCATATAATCTTCTGTATTGATGTATATTTACTCAATTTAAAGTAGTTCAACATGTTTTAACCAGGAATTTATCTATTTTAATGACAAAACTCAACAATTATTCTGCCTCCACCAACAGGGACCACGTGGGAAATTTGGTGATGGAGGTCCCCGTGGAGTCCAGGGAGGCCCAGTGAGTACTAATCTCTGTTTCACCTGCTTTGTTGTTATTTAAATTTAATATAAATACTGATTAAAAACTGACGCCATTTTTTTATTTTTTTTATTTGTAGGGCGATCCAGGCCAAAGAGGATCCATAGGTGAGATCGGGGCATAGGAGTGCTGGTAAGAACCCAAAACAGAAAACTAACATCCAAAAGTAAAATGTAGCATTTAGAAAACAATGACATTCCCATTTAGACTGACACAAATTACACTGAGTTCTGTACCAGTGTTTGTATTGATTTAAAACTGTGGAAATCAGCTCTGGAAAAATGTAAGAGACCTCTCCAAATGTTCAGTATCTCTCGTTTTACTATTTATAGTATTTACATGCTTGAGTAGAATGAACAGTTTGGTTTAATAATATAAACTACTGACAACATTTTTATCAAATCCCCAATTTTTTTTTGTCATTAAGAGCATTTTCAATAAGTAAAGAGAAAGAAAAATCCAGACTGGTCTCTTAATTTTCTTCCGGGGCTGTATATAAACCAACTTGAACAATGAAACTTCCTGTAAATACTCTGTCAATGAGACCATTACCAGTGCGTCTACTCCTTTTGTGTCTCCTTCCGATGTGTTATTAAAGTGTTATAACTTCTCCTTAGGGGGATCGAGGTCCAGCTGGAATCAGAGGAGTACCAGGACTTAAAGGAGAAGCTGTGAGCAACGCTTTGTCTTCTCAATACTAAATCTTCTGCTATATAACAACCTTTACCATAACCTGTATTATAGCTTTTATTCTGTAGGGCCGATTCAACTGTCCATCATCTATATAAAATTTCATTTTGTAAATGTTGTACATCTTTTGTTCCTAGTGGTACCTTAGTTTAAAACACGTCTGATTCCTTCGTTTAAGACACGGCTGTATGATTAATAATTGTAAACTTTTCATCTTTCTTGTTCACAGGGTCTTGCTGGTCCAGATGCTCCGAGAGGGAATCCCGGGCTGCCAGCTACCAATGTAACCCTACTTTATTATTAATTAACTTATTACTGTTTTTTTTTATATTTATTATGCACTGGCCGAAGTAGCACTGCAATTTCATTGGATACCTGTTATGCAATGACAATAAAGATTTATTCTATATATTTTTTTTTACAATAAGTGTGTGAAAGTGATTTTTATGTTTTATTTTCTGCAAATCAATTTTCCCGAAGCAAAGGACTTGAGAAGTTTGCTCTCTTATTAAAATTCTCCATTCTGTTTTTGACATACCTTTTTTTTAGGGTCCTCCAGGAAAAAGTGGGGCACCAGGAGAGCCGGCCTACAAGGACTTCCTGTAAGTTTGACCTTTGACCCTGACTCATAAATAACACCTCTTGAGTTTTGTGATTTGCCAACTTTTGAGCTCAGATTGTTGATATTAATATTTGAATCAATTTTCCTCTCGTAGGGTTTGCCAGGAGCGTACGGCCAAAAAGGACACGCTGCTCCAAATGTAAGATGAACACAAATTTTTTTACTACAATACTATTAATCATTATTCACTATCATTAACGGCTTTATGTAGATTGTAGTTTCTCTCAGTTAAATAAAATATGCTGTTACTGTCCACCAGGGTGTCACAGGTGATCCAGGTTCGGTAGGACTGATGGGGTCGCCAGGGAAACAAGTAAGTTGAAAGCAATTTAAAAAAGACATCCAATTATTATTAAGGTATCGAACTATAAAGAAAGACATCTCTGTGTGTCTGGCCTTTGAGTTTCTCTAAAAAACGTTCATCATTGTATTTTTTTTCGGTATTTTATAGTATTTATTGTGTGAGTGTTTGTGTGAGCATTGTTTTTAGAGGCTGCATGAGCAAATTTTGTTGTATGGTACTACTGCACAATGACAAATAAAGTATATTCTATATTCTATCCGATCTACTTCACACTCTGTGGGTGTGTTGCTGAGAACCAAAATGAGGGCAGTTAAGAGTGTGAAGTTATTTGGATCAGGGGTTCTGTAGAAAACAGTGAAACCCCTTTGGTCAAGCCAGCCAGACTTTGGTCAACATCTATCATTGCTGTTATGGTACAGATGCTTGGAGCGGCCATAAAGACAGAGAGAGAGCACTGCTACCGTAACAGCAGGAATAGACGCCTATTCAAATCCAAGCGGTGGCACGGGGCACAGCAGAAGTTTTAAGAATTCAGAAATATCCTAAACTCGTGAAATAATAAAAGTTTCATGTGAAGTATCATACAAAACTGATGCCATTGACGCATATCTGTGTTTTTTTTTCTTGTGATTATCTGATTTATTGTCTTGTGTGTTTGCAGGGCGAGCGTGGCGAGCAGGGAGAGGTGGGAGTGGTTGGACCCAGAGGAGGACCAGTGAGTCATCTACATTTCACTTAACCCCCCTTAACAGTCTGACACAAGTCCACAAGCACTCTCCTTACCCTAACCCGTAGATAGTATAATAAAACCCCTAACCCCATCAACTATGGGTACTCATGAGACATACTGTATCTTTCGAAAGCTGGAGTTGTTTTGATTTGATCGGTGCAAACTATTAAAGATGTAACCATAATATAACAGCAGGTACAATCACCTCTGTCTCTAACCTCTAACCCTTAGGCAAAATAGTATGTACCAATAGTATGTTGGATGAGGTTATGGTGTCCAGATCTGAATGTACAAACTGCTTTTTTAACCACCTGACATTCTGCTCTGTGTCCACTATCCAGTAACCTGACCATGAAAGACACAGCCAGTGACAGCCCAGAAAAATAAAGTTACAATACAGGCAGGAGATGTTCGTAACAGACTCAAAATAGACTTTAAAATACTCCCTGCAATAATCAGTTTTTTATGTCAGGAAGTGTCCTATTGTAGTCTGTGTAAACTTGTTTCATTGAAGGAGGGTGATAAAGCAATGAAAGCATTTTTCTGTGGGACCAGCTGAGTGAGATTCCATCACATAACTGATCCTTTGTTTCCCAGATCAATAGTAACACTTAATTAAGTCTAAGGATCAAACAGGTCCATGAGAGACTTACTGTAAGTCCTTTTGAAGACAAGCCAGAAAAATGTACAATCTGCTGCACAGTTAAGTGTTTTCACCGTGCACACTACTGCATCATCTAATACAATAAAATACAAGCTAGGAAACAAATTCTGTTCAAAAAGAAATTCACTAACATCAAAACTAGTCTACCAGAAAAAAAGCCTTAATAGACACCTACAGTTCCTCCTTACAAAACCTTTAACAACTGAGAAGTTTCCTGCATCATACTATTTACATTACTGATAACTATTTAATACAGAATTTAATAAAATCAACAGCCATAACTTTGGGCAGAGTAGTAAAGCACAACAATAATGTATTTTTTCTGTTGTTCTTTGATGTACAGTATAGGGAGGGATACATTTGTGTTTTATATCCAGATTCTACCCTTTCCTTTGTTTTCCTTTTAGGGTGGACGAGGAACGAGGGGACATGACGGGCCGTCAGGATTACCAGGAGCCAGGGTAAGACCCCAGACAGTCTAAGGATAAAATATCACTCAACTCATCATCTTTGTCACTTCACAACACGAATTACTGCCCCAGTGTCTAAGAAAGAGACCGAATCTGTCTCAAAGAAAAGGCTTAAGAATTTATGGAAAGGTTGTGGCCCCAGTGAAGAACCCTGTGGTACTCCAATATTACTCACGTATCTTTATGTTAAATTTGGTGTTATCATTATTATTTTTTTAATCATTATAAAGTTCTAATTGATTACTACTTAGTCAAATCTTATCTTCTGGTAGGTGAAAGAATTATAAGGGTTAAAAAATACATTCCCTTGTTGTTATAACTAATTAAACCAAAGAGGTACACAAAAATAGTTATACTGTTATCCGAAAATATATAATACATGATAACAAGACCATGGATAGGATTGAGAAAATAAGAAAACAAATCCAGTTTTCTGCTCTGTGCTGCTGCAAACCTCGGCCCTATCAAATTCAGAAAATCAAGGCCCTGAAATACAAAGCGAGTCA
This sequence comes from Ammodytes dubius, assembly GCA_026122265.1. Taxonomy (NCBI): domain Eukaryota; kingdom Metazoa; phylum Chordata; class Actinopteri; order Uranoscopiformes; family Ammodytidae; genus Ammodytes; species Ammodytes dubius. The sequence continues at coordinate 30,123,359 of CM047506.1, forward strand.
ATCAGTGTTCATAAATACTACCTCCTATCCTGAACATATTATTCAACATGGGGATCATTCACCCAGATCAACCTTCTATCTGGAGAACTGAACCTTGTATCTTGGAACTGTTATTAAAGATTGGCAGGTCTTTATGAACTTCTGTCCCTGCAGTTAAGTCTGTAATCCGCCTGGAGAGTGTGGGCATGAATGGGCCCTTGTTACACAAAATCTGATGGCCCAAAAGCGGGTGTTTTTTTTTGTAGCTCAGGGGGGGGGGGGGGGATTCCGGGCAGGAAAAGAAGCTGAGAAGCCCCTGAAAGAGTTCTCTGTTCCCCAGGAATGCTTGAAACCCTGTCGGACAAATGTACATTGCAATCAGAACCCAAACACACCCAGAAACATGTTGGGGAGGTTGGATGGGGGATGATTCGGGTGGTGGGGGGTTGGGGGGTATGGGGGGGGGGGGTCCTTTAAGACTTTCCAGCTTTGGCATTTAGATGATGTGAAGCTGGAAATGTTATTTTTTGGATGTGGTCGGATTGAGGGGGGGGGGGGGGGGGGGATCACACAGTCGGTCTTGTGTTATGACTCTCAAGTGCATGTATTGAACTGCTTTCTTTTTTTTATGTGTGTGTGGTTGGTGTGTGTGTGTTTTGTGTGTGTGTTTGTTTTAACAGGGAGGCAAGGGGGATCCAGGCCTTCCAGGGCTTCCTGGTCCTCATGGGTATCTTGGCCAGAAGGGCGACAGGGTAAGAGACTCAAACTGACATATAGATAACAGATAAACACACGTTAAAAAAGAAGCCATGTGAGTGTATTGGGCGTCAACTGGTGCTGGATCGATTAATTTAGGGAATAACCATTTGAACATGCATCTCACTTCAACCTTACAGAGCTTTATAGGGAGATGAGCTCATTGTTTATCTGGCTGACTGCAACTTTACTGTTATGGTTCACTGTCATAGCTCTAATAGCCTCGTTTACTCTGAACAAGCTCTAAAAACCAACTGTACATGACTTGCTCGGCAGAAAATAGCAGACAAAAAGAGAGAGAATATTGAATTTACACGACTCCAAATATTAATAATGCTGCCCTGTTAATACTGGATGTGTCTACTGTAAAAGTTGACAATATATCAATGCTGCGTGTTTATGACTTGTTTATGCTGCCCCCATGTGGCCAAATATAGTATTAACAATATTTTTGAGAACTTCATAGCAACAGAAAATACTATTAGCCCTTTAGTCAAGTTCAGTTTGAGAAACCTTCACTAGTCAAATTGAAGAAAACAAAGCAGTGACTGTGTTTTCTGAAAGTTAATCAGATATCCATAACATATATTTTATTATTAGTTTTTATTAAGATACAAACCATTAAGAACAAATGTAACATATTAAGCAGTTTGAATTTTTTAAATATTCATTATGGTCTTTTTTCTCAGGGTGGTGTTGGTCTCGATGGTCCACAGGGTGATCAGGTATGTTTCATAAGTTGTATTAAATTACACCGGCTATTAAAAACTCGGTTACAGATCACAGAGTTGTTGAGTTGGAGCAGATTAAGAGCCAAGAAAAACATGTCATCCATTTTTATTTCCAGGGCTCTGCAGGCTCGGAGGGAACAGCAGGAGACAGAGGAGAACTGGTGAGTGAAACACAGAATGTCTCTCTACAGAATCGCTGTTTGAATGAAACTTTCTGCAGACAAACGATTATCTAACGTATAACTTTTCTCTCACAGGGAGATCAAGGAGAAGCAGGAGAGAAAGGATCGGTATGTTCATTAAACAAAGCACCATAACCATCTCATAAACAATTTCCTTACAAGGTCCATACGAGTTTTCTAATATAATTCCATGTTTAAGGAGGATAGGTCCTAGAATTGTGATTTATATTCTTGTAAAGCCCCTAGGTATTTTCAAGGATGGAGCTATCTTAAATTCACTCACTCATCTTCAACTGATTATCCGGGGTCAGGTTGCAGAGGCAGCAACTCAAGCAGGGGACCCCAAACTTCACTTTCCCAAGCCACATTAACCAGCTCTGACTGGGGCATTCTGAGACTGTGTGGATATATAATCTCTCCACCTAGTCCTGTGTCTTCCTCCCAGCTGGACACTCGTGAAACACCTCCCTAGGCGCCCAGGGGGCATCCTTAGCAGATGCCCAAACCACCTTAACTGGCTCTTTTCTCTGGAGGAGCTCTGCCCTGAGTTCCTAACGAATGACTGAGTTTCTCACCCTATCCCTAGGGGAGACGCCAGCCACCCTCCTGAGAAAACCCATTTGAGCCGCTTGTACCTGCAATCTATTTCTTACAGTCAAGACCCAGCCTTCATGGCCATAGCTGAGGGTAGTAACCAATATTGACAGGAATATTGAGGGCCTGTCTTTCGGATCAGCTCTCTTTTCTTCACAACGGAACGGTAAAGCAAATGCAATACTGCCCTGCTGCTCCGATTCTCCATCCAATCTCACGCTCCACTGTCCCTTCACTCGCGAACAAGACTCCAATGTACTTGAACTCCTTCACTTGGGGTAAGGACTCCTTCCTACCTGGGGTAGACAACCCATCGGTTTCCTGCTGGGAACCATGGCCTCAGATTTAGAGGTGCTGATCCTCATCCCTGCCGCTTTACACTCGATGAGATCCTCAGCTCACCGAACTGCAACCCCTCCCCACCACGACTACGCCTCGATATCCTGTCCTAAATATCACAACAGTCTTGAATCTTCTTTTAAAATATGAACACTTTGCAGCCCCTCAGATCCTTCCATAGGAGAGGGCTGTTATAAGGAAGACTCCTCACCATGATTCTTTGTTAATAATATGTTTTTAGAGTTGTTTTGTGTCCTTGTCTTCCAGTGTGCGTCCTATCTGTTGTAATCTAGTCGATCCTAATCTTTAACATTACCATCCTGCTGTTGATTCACAGACAGGCCCACCAGGAGAGACGGGAAACAAAGGACCGGAGGGCGGCCGAGGACAGGAGGGCAAAGAGGGGAAGCCGGGGCAAGCGGGCCCTCGTGGCATGCAGGGTGACACAGGCGTACCGGGTCTGCCAGGGACACAGGGGCCAGCGGTGAGTTTAAGGACCGCTCCGGGCCTGTAATGTTCAAGTTGTGGAAACTTCCCAAAAGGTTTTTTTCCCCCATGAGTTTGCATGTGATGTTTGCCCACAACATGGCTTCAAGAACTACTGGCTAATCGCTATCAACAATCTCTGTTGTTCCAGGGAAAAGCACCAACAGATACTCACATCAAACAAGTCTGCATGAGGGTAATGCAAGGTAAGTGTTTGGCATCTTCACACCAAAGTCACTACGTTTCGGTTCTATACTCTTTACATATTTTTTCTAATATATTTGTATTAATACAATCCTGTCTAGACTAATGTTTTATAGTCATAGATATTACTGTAAAAGTGGAATTTGAACCAAAAGGGTGTTTTTTTATCCATAGTTTCACTGATACAAAACAGTACTTTTGGGATTTTAACAAAAGATGAAAGTTTCCCGTACTGTTTAAGGACCAATGGTGGAATGTAGTATATTTGCTAAAGGAACTGTAGGCTACTGTAGTACAACTTTGCAGTATCTGTACTTCATTTGATTAGTCCCATTGCATGACACCATAGATATAAATACATGGTATGACACTAGTTGTCAAGGTTTTGAGATATTTCTACCAATAACCACAATGCAATGGAGGAAAACAGATTTTCATTGGAAGAGTAAATATTCATGTACTGAACCTTTAAAGTTTGTCCCTGAAAAGTGCCAGCTCATAAGTATAATCATCCAACATGTCCTGCTGTGTCACAGAGCAGCTGGCCCAGCTAGCAGCTAGCCTTAGCCGTCCCGAGTCGGGTATCTCAGGGATCCCCGGCCTCCCCGGCCCGCCTGGACCTCAAGGCGCCACCGGAGAGAACGGTTTCCCCGGACACAATGGGATCCGAGGACTGCCCGGGCTGAAGGGTCCCGCGGGGGTGATGGGTCGCAAAGGAATCACAGGTGAGATTCAGATATGAGCAGGTTAACGACCGTATGAATATGAACTTAATGGATTGAAACCTGCATATCTATAGATCTGTAAATCTTCAAATATATTAAAGGTGGAGTCAGCGATTCTGGAGAATGCTTGTTGTCAAAACCACTTTGTCAAAATCAGTTAAAATCTCCTCGCAATACACTTCTTTTGTAATGTGTGTGCGCTGATGAAAATGTTGGTGTTAACAGCCTAGGCTCTGTAAACTGGTAAGTAAACAAACGGTATATACAGGGGACCACTGTAGCTAGCAACATGCCCGTTTTACATAGCCTAGGTTGTGTATTTACAGTGGATTTTCAATCAGCACACACACACATTTGGACCGGTAGCAGATCATGAAGAGATATTCACTGATTTTGACAAAAAAATATTTTAACTACAAGCATTCTCCAGAATCGCTGACTCCACCTTTAATTTTAAATCTTTTGGTTTATATTTGATTTATTGCAGTGACCCATTTTCCATCTTAATGTTAACAGAGGTACATAATAGATGAGGTGTCAAGTCTGAGCTTGACCTGCTGCTAAATATGGTCACTTCAATTATGTTTTTTTAAATTATTATCCTCCTGCTGATCATCCCGTTGCCCTTCTGTGCAGGCGACCAGGGTGACAGAGGGGACAGAGGACCCACGACGAGAGGACCCAAGGGAGAACCAGGGGCCCCCGGAATGCCAGGTAAAACACAACCATGACTAAGGGTTTCTGATTTTAGAACAAAATGACCTAAATGTTCTGACTGTGGTGCTCAGCATTATTCAACAAGCGGCACATACAAATGTAACACTAGCTCTACTCCAAGAAGAGCAGGCCATTTGGAAAGACAAGGTACAACTCTGCAATGGTGTTTGTATGGACAATAGGGTATGCATCATACTATTGTTATAAACATTTGAAATCAAAGGGCATTTTTTTTCTGGTCTATAATGCAACAAAGAAAAACATAATAAAGGAGTCGGAATTAGTTTCATACCGACAGATATCTTATCCAGGTTTTAGAATCACATTGGAACTGATAAAAGTTGATTGGTGCATCTTAGTGAACTAATTCTTGATTCACTGTTTTGCTCAAAGTAAATTAATCAGTGCAGATTGGAAAACTCAGGAACCCAAGAAGACTAGCTCGTCCTATTTGGTGACAGCTAATGGGGATCCTTTTAACAATAAACAATAAACTCAATGTTTAATTCTTCCTCTCAGGTAACCACGGGCGAGCGGGTTACGGTAAAGACGGTCGTGACGGAGAGAGAGGTCCCGCGGAGTTCCGGTCTACATGGCGTTCCCGGGCCTCCCGGTACGTCCGGTTTGAACGGTTACTGCGAGTCGTCACAGTGCATCCTGCCCATGGTGGCGCAACCCGTTTCTGCAAAGGACTCCGGCATGAAGGGCCCCAATGAGATGAAATGAAAGGGCCACAGCCGAAAACTGAGAGACTGGACGAGAAGCTAATTTTGATTGGGAAGATTTGATTGGGTTTTGTCACTTGGTTTGTCAATTCCTTTTTTTTTTTTTTCAGCCATTTTGGAAAGTATTTTTTTTCTCTTTTGAAGCCATCTTTGTTTTTAAACCTGACATGAAGATGGACACTGAACAGCACATTTCGCCTTTCAAAAAAAGTGTAATTTTACCTCAGTTTTCTTTGCATTCTCTGTACTGAAAAAGTCGAGAAATTTAAGAACATCATCAGCCCCATTACTATCCGAGCAACAAGGCAATTCTGAAAGTTTTTCTGTATGTTTATGTAAATGTGTCAATATGCAAATTATACTTCTCGATGACGTTCATGTTGTTTGTGAGTATCTTTGTTGATTATCCACTTAAATGTAAATCCTCAAAAGGAAGGATGTATGTTTGATACTTTCTCTGTCATGACGACTGTTGTTTATGTGATCGGAGGGCAGCCATGTGTGAAAAACAAAACCTCTATGGCAGTTTTATATGACTTTCTTATTTATTATATTAAGGTTCAGAGTGACGTCTTCGAGTTGTACAAAGGAGGAAATAAAACACGTTTTTAATAACCTCTCGCATGTTTTGTATGAACGAGTGCGGCCAATTAACAACCGAGGACTGGGCATTATATTAGAAAAAATGTATTTAAAACTTTCAAGTTAAATATAACGATATATATATAATATATAATAATGCAGTCTTTAAATATGATACATTAAAAATTATAATACGCGTCTATAACAATCGGTGAGTGCCCTTCCTCCAACCCCTAAAAAAGCCTGGGGTTGACCTTGTCTATATATTGGAGCAGATAAGTGCTACAATCTTTCAATTTGTGATACAAGCATGAAAATTGGCATTGAGCAGTCTCCAAGGGTCACTTGACAAGAAAATTGTCCCAGACAATGAAATGAAAAAAAAACAATTTTTTAATGAAAAAACTCAATACATCTCTATGAGAAATTTTCAGATTCACAATTTCAAATGTCTCGGACAATTTTCTTGTCCAGTGACCCATGGAGACTCATGCTCATGCCAATGTTCACGCTTGTATCATCAACTGAAAGATTCTGACGAAAATAAGCACTTAGCCGCTCCACTAATAACTGTCATTAACTCTGCAAGCAGAAAGTCCTCTGGGTAAAATGCTCACCAGGATAATAACCAGACATGCAACATGACGAAGTGCTTTGGTTGTAGGATGCAAGTTTAAAAATGACCTCAGGGCTGGCAGAAATATTTCATTTCATTTTCCTTTATTTAACCTCGAAAGATCAATTGAGGGGTGGCCCTCTTTTACAATGACGTCGAGTTAATATACCTGTATGATTTAGATTTTTTTTTTTACAAGAAACTTACTACTTGCTGTAGTTTGGTCTGAGCTTCGTGAGACTACAAGAAACATGACCTTTGAGCTGTTGTTATTCCAAACTTGAGGAACATTTTTAAAGTACATTGAAGTTGACACAATATGATGCCTCATGTTTGTACCTCGATTTAAAGTTTACTTTTTAAAACAGTTTCAGGAATTTTGAAAGTTTTCAAAATATTTCTAGTATCGTGATTGATGGATATCCATAGTGATCCATACTTTTAATTTGATTTCAGAAAGCTTTTTTAATATGACTTGACATAAATTATAAGGTTTTAAAAACTTACTACGTGACATGTATTTTGGAAGGCATACTACATCAGAATAAAAAAATAATAATTGTGTTCTTTACTAAAATACCAATTACATTTTTCTTTCCAAAATAAACCAAAACAGCATTAGTTAAAATAAATGTTACTTTTTGGAACTGTTCCTGTATTTAAAAGCAGTTTAATGCTGAATTTATCATTGCATCTATTCAACTTCAATCCTCTTCTCCCTTAACGTGTTCTTGATTTATCTTTTCAAAATAAACCTTAACTATTTAGTTCAAGTAAATATTACTTTTTGAATTTGTTAATACATTTAAAAGTTTTTGAGCAACTGAGAAATTTCGATCAATTCAAGATGTGACTAAAAGCCCCGGAGAAAGTTGGCAAGTGAAAATTGAATTAAGATTTTTTTTTTGTCGAACAGCAAAGAATAAAACTACCATTAATAGTAAGTCACAATACAAAATACAGTATTTCCTTATATCTTCCTACAACCACAATAATAATCTAAAACCATAGCAAAATAAAAACCCAAATATTCTTTTTGTTGTTTTTCAGTGTATCATTTAATGTTCTCTCACAAGTTGGTGAACAGGTACAACTTTGTCGCTCACGGTACTAAATCACACATCCATTGATAGTATAAATAGCCAACCTAATAATAATAATATCAATAATAATAGTACACATTTCCAAATACATAAAATCATCAAGTATCCAAGTCTTAAGTTACAGAAAACAAAATAAAAAGGCATACAAAATATCGCAGACGGAAGTCCAGTTTTAAGCAACAAAAAAAAAGAAAAAATGAAATAAAATAAAATAAAATAATCACATTTTGGACATGGCAGTTAATTAGTAAACAGAAAGTTTGATAAGAGAAAAGAAACAAAGAACAAGTTCCTAGACTTTCAATTGACAAATATTGCAACAATTAAGCATTTTTATATTAAAAAATAGTTACTGAAAGGGCTTAAGTGAGTGTAAGACGTCCTGCACAAGACAAAAGGCAACGATTTCTTTTTTTTATATATTTTTTTTTTGTTCCGAGTAGAAAAATGAAACACCTTTCCAAATGCCATCTCGATTGCCTTTGTTCCACTTCGATTTTTTGTAAGGCATTTATGGATGAACCATCTGATTTGAAAGGAAGGCATACTTCTTTCTAGTCAGTCCTGAAACCGAAACCCTAAAATTGAACAGGAGGTGGAAAGGGGGAGGTTATATAATAATAATTGCTCACATGAAATCACATTTATTGTTATGTTTTTAGCACATTCTCTGGCTTCCAATTTGAAAATCTTTGGGATGCAGAAAAAACAATTACGGTAACCCAACAATCTTTACAATGATACACGACTCGCTGCCCGTCCTACGGTAAGTTTTTTCAGGGCACATTTAGATAAAAACACTTCTGTTCCCCAACTCGTGTTACTTTCACTTTATTTCATATTTTTTGAGACTTGATCTTAAATCTGGAGCGTGACAATTAAAAAAAAGGGGGGGGGGCGAGGGGGGACAGTTAAATTACAGAGCATGGTTTTCCTAAATAAAAAACTTCAACACAATGATAAAGAAAGTAATAAGCGAACAAGGTAGAATTGAGCTCTTCTGTTATAGTGTGAGGTGCGTGTGGGGAGGTTGGCGCAGCACAAGGCTCAGCTCTACTGGATGCAGCAGTTATTGCGATGGCCGTTGGAATCTTTGAAGCGCAGGCGCATCTTTGGACGATATTTCTCCAGGTAGAACAGCTGCTTGCTGTTGAACGCTCCCCGACGCTTCCTGGAATAAATAAATAAAGAATAAGTTATCAATCAAAACCAAAATAAGCTAACAAGATCCTAAATTAATATTGCCAAAGCAGGACAGAAAATGATTGACAAAGATAGATATTTAGCAATAGATTCACTTTTAGAACACCTACATTTTTCGATTTTTTAAATACAATTTAACTATTTTAAATGTCTCAATGTACTCTTAAAATATTTCTTGTTTATATGATTTTCACACCAATGTGACAGAAATACTTTAGTTTGTCAGATATTAAATTACCTGAATAGGTTAAAAATAAATTGACACCTGTGTGCTCATTTTATCAACCACAAACGGATATTTCCAGAATATCAGATATCATTTAAATGTGCTAAAGTATTTCATCCATACTGCTCTGACGCTAATGATTTTTTTAAAGAAAATAAATAAATAATTAAATGCCTTTATATTGTCTCTCTTTTTATTTACATAACATCCTGTACCTTTTATTATGAAAATCTCAACAAAATAAAACCTGAACTTTGGCATTCCTAGCTATGACACATCACATACTTAAAAAGCACTCTCTCTCTCTCTATCTCTCTCTATCTCTCCCATGACTCCTCTGACTGAATCACTGTTATCTCACCACTCATCTGATAACCTCTGCTATTTACAGAGATGACTCACTCAGCCCGGCTTACTCAACCACACAGTCACCCAGTTTCTGTGAGGAATATGTTTCACAGAAAAGCAGGAAAACCTCTAATCCAACACACTGACAAGTCCCTTATTCTCAGGTTGAGCACAGATATACTGGTATAAAGTTGCTGATCAGTTAAAAGGAACCTGCTCGACATTTAACGGAGGTAGTGAAGGGTTTGTAATACACAATTTGACCACCAGGGAGCACTGACAACTTTTGGAACTGTTAAATGTACAGTTCAGTCTATATTCTGGCCATAATAACCAAATGTTACATAATATAAGGGATCTATGGTTAAAAAATTAATAAAAAATAATCATGATCATGACTAAAGAATAAGCTGCAGATCACACTGTATACTTTTTGGCCGCAATTTTTGCAGATTTCTACAGAAACGCCGATTCAAACAACTTTACACAGCATGCATTTTTATGCGTTTCCTCTGTCTCTAGCTTGGAAGGATGAGTTTTATTTTATTCATTCCGTTACTCGCTCTTGTCCTTTTTGGTCGCAGTTTTTGCAGATTTTATACATTTTATATTTGATACAGAACCGCTGATTCAAACAACTTTACACAACATGTATTTTTATGCGTTTCCTCTGTCTCTAGCTTGGAAGGGTCAGTTTTTCAAACAAGATCAGAACCTTCCTCTAAACAAACACTACAGCCTTTTCGTAAAGCTTTCCATGGTGAAAAGTGAGGTTGACTTACTGTCGAATGAACTGGACAGCATCTTCATATTTCATCCCACATTCGATCAAGGCGAGCGCCACCAGAACAGGAGCTCTGCAGAGGGAGAGGCGGGGAACAAGGAGGCAGGTATTGTTAGAGCCATATTTTATGTTAGTTTAAAATCTATTATTATATTGAATTAGTTCCTATTTGATTTAATGGATGTTTATGTTTTATTCTTATTTTATTTAAATGTTAGATTTGCGTTGGATGAATCGGAGGTGTGGCCTAATTAGAGGCAGCCGGCATAGAGTGGGTTGGGTCACCAAGCAGCCAGGTTAAGAAGGAGGAAATGAGCCATGGACAGGGTGGAACAGGGGGAATCGAGACTGCTTAAACCTCACGCTCACACTCACTGAGGTCATGCTCAGTAAGCTGAATTAAATGTTCTGTGATAAGAGAAAATAAATAATCTGAAAAGAAGCCACAAGACTCTTGAGTATAATTGTACAGAGTGTGCGAGTCCAGCGAGCGATCCCCTGTACAGTGAAAAGTTTAAAAACTAAGGTTAAAAACTGGCCACGAGAGGTATGTTGGTGAAAGAAAACTAATTTACCCCTATATTGTAAAAACATTTGACCCAAGTGTTATTTTGTTTATCACAATTTACAAACTAAGCACTCTAAGATATTCCTTGATTAAAAAAAACAAACAAACACACCATACAGTTATATATAAAATCTAAAAATGAGGCAATATTGATTTTGTGAAATTGTAATGACTGCTGCAATTATTTGTATTAGGAGATTATTCATGAGATCAGTTTTAAAAAGAAACTAAAAACAGCAATTAATCTAAAATAAATCATCTTAAAATGCATATTATAGAGGGTATTTGAATGTATGAATATTGTGGCGTTAACCTAAAAAAAAAAATAATAATCTGTCCATGTTCTGTATCAGAGCAGGAGGAAGCAACACGGTTTTAATGGCCACATACATCCGGAACATACAGAAATCCGGTGGTTAAAATATGTATAATCCGGTGTAATGACGACATACATAAGAGCGTAATACTTTATATAATCTCACCTCCCCAGGCCGGCCACACAGTGCACGGCCACGCAGCAGCCCGGCTCCTCTCTGAACTTCAGCTTCAGCAGAGACAGCCAGTCGTCCACGATCTGGTTGGAGGGAGGAGCGCCGTCGTCAAACGGCCAATCCTGGAGAAGAAGAAGAAGAAGAAGAAAAATGGAATGGAATGGAAATGTCGTCACCACGGTTGCACCACGGAAACCAAAACAAAAGAAAGTGTGCGGGGCTGAAAACCAGCTGCAGGGGGGGGGAGAAGAATGTTGTTGTAGGAGTGGGGAGGGGAGGGGGAAGGGGCTATTTTCCTTCAGTGTCAGTGTTTGAGTTTCTTTAGAGCTTTGCTTACTTGTTCACTGAAATCTTTATTGATACATTTGGTGACATTAATATGCCAGTTACAACACAGTGACAAATCTACAAATACAAGCTGGCAGTAGTAAAAGGGGGAGGGACTATTTTCCTTCTGTGTCAGTGTCTGAACTTCCTTAGAGTTTAACTTACTTATGAAATGTTTGGGGTTTTCCACTGACATCTTTATTGACACATTTGGTGACATTAATATGTCAGTTACAACAACACAGTAACACATCTACAAATACCAGCTGGCAGTAGTAAAAGGGGCAGGGACGATTTTCCTTCCGTTTCAATGTCTTCATTTCTTTTGTGCATAGATATCTAGTGTTCTAGAAGAGAATTATCCTCTTTAAGTGTAGTTAGTGATAGAACCAGTTTGTTAATTAAATTAAGCTAATTAATTAGCAGCTCCACAAAACCATCTCTGTATTTCTCAGTATGGCAGTGTTTACAAACTGGTGTCGCCCCCCCGACACTGGCGCAGGAGCTCAGAAAAATCCCAAGAAGCGCCTTAAAAATGTTTCAGTTGCTGATTCTACTGCTTAGAAAAAAAAACTGGACATACAGCAGAACATATAAAATTCATGCGCAATCACCAAAGGCTTGCCTCATGTAGATGTGCCTACAGTGTTGTTGTAATTTCTCAGAATTCCTCATGGGGGAAACAGAAGTTACACACTATCGCTTTAAGTTTGTTTTTGACGCAACAACAGTCATGAACTCACCAGAACTTGAATTCCCTCTTTCACCACCAGCGTGGCGTCATAAGTGGCCTCACAAACCCTCACGACGGTGGTCACTCCATATTTCTTCAGCTCCTGTATGAAACAAAAATGATACGTTACAAGATTTATTATAAGAAAAATAAAACAACACATGTACAGGTAAGCTATGTCAAACACAATTTTAGCACACAAGCAGTAGATGACATTTTGATTCCATTTAAGTTATAATTTTAGAATATTTCCAAGCATATTATCTTGTTTTTTTATGCAATGTGATCATAGATTTCTAGAGACCAAAACCTTTTACAAAAAATTTAAATAAACATTTAAATGTGTAAACTTCCGAATCAATTTAATCATAACGACTCACCTCGATGAACTTGTTCATGGTGGCGTTGGTGGGATTGTGGGTGATGAGGAACCTCATGTTCTTGTAGGTGATCTCCACAGGGGCCGGTCTGTTCATACGCGCCATGGTGACGACGTAAAAGAACAAAACAAAAATAGAACCCAAAAAAAGCCTTTCCACAGAGTAAAAACACTAATGTAAACACTTGGTCAAACTCGGAGGGAATGTCGGACAGAAAAAAAATGTCCAACGAGCTTCTAGAAAAAACTTCTCCGGTCTTTTCCTTTCGAGGTTTGCGAGGTTTTAAAACAAAACTACGAAGGCTGTGAAGAAGACTGAGGCAAATTTTTTGGGGGATTTATCGGCCGGAACAAAAAAGTGCGTACAATCAAGAGAAACAACTGAAACACCCCCTTTCTCCTTTTGGAATGATGAAAAAAAAGGAACGGAAAGGGAGGCAAAACGAGGCCGGTTCCACCTTGATTCTGGCCAGGCGGAAAGCCGACGAGGGCAGTGTGCAGCGGGTGAAGTTACCCCATCCAGGCCGAGTTGAGTAGTCGCTGGTTCTGGGAGTTGGTTCCCGGTTCCTAGCCAACCTTTTCCACCCCGGGGATCCTCTCCTCCTGTAGGCTCAAGTGCGTTGGGTCGATGGTGGCGAGTTTTGGCTGTTCACTCGTCTGCATAGGCAGCGTGCTGAGCCTGGCAGTAGTCCCCACTGCCCTTCAGAAACTCCATAAATGTGTGACCCAGAACACCACAGAACTGCTGCAGGACACAAGAGAGAGAGAGAGGGGAACGAGAGGGTTTTAAAAAACGAAAAAAAGATTTCAAAGCGAGTGAGACAGAGGACGCAGACAGAGGGCTTCTGTTGAGGTTTAGTTAGTAGTAGAGATGCTTTTTGGCAATGAAACATGACCAAACAGAAACCTAACTTTGACAATGTCCGACGATTTATGTTTTAACAAACTAATAGTGAGAAAAGCAAGAATACTATGTGTTCAACCTGAATTATTTGTAAACTGATCGACAGAATATAATGATTGTAGTTGTGCGCTGCAATTAGCGATCATTATCATCATTGATTGGTTTACTTCTGTAATCGTTTGGTTTACATGTTAGCAAAAAGACGAGCTAAATGATTTGGGGGAAATATCTAATTTCGATTTGAATGCCAAATGTTGTGATTTGATATGTGATAATTGTCCTGTGTTACAGTGTTAATGAGCCATTTATTTGGCGGGGCAGTGTGTTAGTGTGTTGTGGCGTTATTTACCTTGTGAGCCCCTCACATTTGAGACCTGACAATTTTTTTGGCAAAATTATAAAGCAATATTTTTTTTAAGCTTTACCTCAAAATGTCTCAAAGTCAGTCAGTTATCAACCAAAAACAAATGTCTTTGTTGTAGCTTTAGAAATGGTGAGTGGAGTGGGTATTCATTTTGATTGTTAATCCTGCGCTGGTGATTTTTGCCAATATTTTTGCCATTTTTTCAAAACAAAGGATTAACTCAAAACAACAACAGCTTAAACAATAAGCACAAACACTCACTTAGCTGCAACCAACATAATGTTGCCCAAGCTACAATTTCTAATGTCTAATCTTGATGTTTTTTATGCCCCTGTAAAGCACTTTGAATGGCCTTGTGTCTGAATTGTGCTATATCAATAAACGTGCCTTGCCTTGCCTCAATGATGGGAGAAATATGGTGTGAAATAAATGTGATGACATTTCTGTATTGTCACACAGTTGCATAACACAAACGCAATGAGGACTTTTCTGAGCAACACCTATGAGTAACCGCACTGTAACTCAATGTTTGTACAGATACTGATACTGCATTCTGTTCTCCAGTAAAAATGTGTCATAATCAAGACTAGACAATAACTGAATCGGCCAAGAACTGCTGCTATTTTACGTACATTTTAATATCGCACAAGGAGAGATTGATCAAAAAGCATAAAGACCAGACTGAAGAAAATGGAGTTTCTTTTACAATTTCTGCTTTCACAAACAGCCACCAAAGCATTGTCAGAAATGTAACAAAATGTCATAATCATAACAAATACTGCATGTATGTTTTTCCTCAACATTTACACCTATTACACTGAAAACAGGCGGTTCAATAGCCAGAGTTTTAGAACAACTTCTTGAACAACTAATGAAGTTATTAATTTAGACTACGTGTATTAACCACTGCATTGTCCTTTGATTAGAGTTGCAACAAGTGGTTGATTAAAACTTCTAAAGAAATAAACATACAATTATTGAACAGCTATTTCTATTGATATTCATCATTTAGCTCAGGTAGATAAGCAAAAATACAGAATATCTGCTGGTTCGAAAATTTTCTGTTTACTATTATTGTAAAATGAATTTATTTGGGGTTGTCAGTGAGGAAACAGGTAAGCATTTTGACTATATTTCTTACATCTTATTGATAAAAAACCAAACAATCAATAGATGAATAGATATCGAAAGAGGTGAGGTTTGATTCCCATAGTGCACAGGTGTCTATCGGAAAAAATATGTTTAGCCACCAAAATTCTTCACAAATGATGATAAAAATTAAAGGGCATATATGTAAAAAAATCTACCTATCAGTGTATTATATAAAGTGAGACCGCAGCACTGTAACATCCTTACCTAATGGCCGCGGGTGTGCAATAGGAAGGATGTCATTTCTAACATGTAGGTCATATCTGTATGAAAGCTGAGCTCACCATGAGGCCCTCAGCTGGGCTTTAACTGTCTGTTATCAACATCATGCTCAGGGAAAAAATCTCACTCACAAATGGCTTTTTTTACTGCAATGTAAGTCCACTTTTCATTGCCCGTTAAGAGGGGCGTTAATACCTGAAGGCCACACTTACTGTAAAATGTTTTTTCTGTGCGGTTTAATGCTCCAAATACTAAACAAAAACATAAGCTGTTCAAGTATGCTTTGTTAATCCGGTTGGAGAGGGGAAAACTGCATTTGGTTTAAATAAAAATATTACACGGTGGACAAAGGGACGGGTTGGATGGCTGGAAAGGGAGTTGATATAAAGATAATTAAACAGCGAAGGAGCCTTTTAGCAGTCATTTAAAGGAGATGACATGAAATTGCATTTTATTTTAAAGTGTCCTTTGTGTTGAGGATAAACTGGGCGCCATCACACGGGCTGTCGTTAAGAGGCCTATGGTTAGAGAGATGCACTGAATCTACACATTGCTTTACGCCGTGACACAAACACGACGCCTCGTTATAGCAGCAGGAAGGTATTCAGCAGGTGAAATGACACAGAAAATGTCATTTTCATTTATGGCTTATTTCACGTAAAAAAATGCAGAAAATGTTCTCCGTCAAAAACTTCCCCGAGTGAGAAGCAAGGGGAAGCCCGAGAATGGTGCGCATCCCCCGGACGCTTCCTCCTCACCACGACGAACCCAGCACGGAGCTTTACATGCACTTAGATACAAAGGCACACAACACACACTAGTGTTTCAAATTAATGTTACAGCTCGTGTAAAGTGTTTTTCGTTAAGCGACTGAGTCACGGTGACATTTTTAACGGGGGAGCTAATGCTGAAAAAGGCCCGTGATTTAATCAAAAAAGCTAACGTTAAGGATATAACGTACTGATTTACGACAGAAAACAGGAGGCATACAAAGGAAATTAATAAGCTGTACTTACTGGGATATGCTTACTCATTGAAGATTGTAGCTTAATCATACAGCCGGTTTCCAGAAAAAGGTAAAAAAGGTTAAAGGGTTCTCCACCATTCAGCAAGGCGCAGTTTCCCCGAACGGAGCCGAAGTCTCCTGATCTACCGCGACGACGCCGTCAGTCTGCGCGGGCAAGCACGACTTCAACCTCCGGACACGACTTTCAAAATAAAACAAAACTTGATTTTATAGTAGCTTGTGAAATTCATTCACCTATATACAACAATGTGGAAGTTTTTATTGGACTTTCTTATAGGCCTATGTAAAACAGCAGAATACAATCAACACATGTGTACCATGATTCACACATATTTGACTTTCCACAAACATAATTGTTTTGTCTTGCATGTAGGATACTCTGAAAATATGTAATATTAACGCATTTAATGGGGTTTTGCATAATTAGCAGATTCCCTCCTATGTCAGTTTGCGAGTAGGCCTAACGTGACATTTGTTACTTCCTTTTTATTTATTTCGCATAATTTTGCCCCACATCATCAACCACAGCTGTAGAATAAACCTCACAAATATGTGAGGTGCAATATTTGTAAGTTGTATTTATGTTTTCTAAATTATAACCACACAAATAAATGGTGGTTTGAAAATATGCAGTCTATAAAAAGACTCACTATATGGTATTTGGAGAAAGAGTTAAAGAAAAGTAATTCCATCATGTAAAATCCTCCAGGCCAATATGGGTCCAAACACAAACTACTGAAAAACTTGTGAGCTACTTGTCAACCCTTCAACTATCAAGCAAAATAAAAACAATGTCTCTTTCTTAGTGTTTGAACTCACAAACCAGTTAATCCAACCGGTTACATCGGCCTGCAGGCAAATTCTCTGAACCCAAAGTGGCATCTGAATGTGAACTCCTCTGAGTAAAGTTCAAACACAAAATATGACCAACAAAATAGAATTACAGGATTATCCCAAAGACAAATATTGTGAAGACAGTGTCTATCTATCTATCTATCTATCTATCTATCTATCTATCTATCTATCTATCTATCTATCTATCTATCTATCTATCTATCTATCTATCTAATTACATTCATACATTATACATTTTGAATATGTTCTAATTTACAGTGCTCCATTGTGAAACATTGTTGGCTAGTATAATATAATTTTTACGCTTTAATTACTTCCTATTTATTTTTCTATATATTTTGTCTATTTGATTTATAAATATTTCAGATTCGGAAGTTTGTAAGATAGCCTATGTGAATTTTTAATTCTTAGCGTTGGTTTTACACGCTGTCTTATAACACAGCTTGATGATTTTAGCATGCCAGATAATATTTTATACTTTCAAAAACAGTTTTGTCAAATGTTAAATTAATTGTTTTCTTTAGTTCCTAGCGAGTGTTGTTGTTTTTTTCCTTCAACATACCTTTAGCAAGTTTAATTTTGAAGGGAGCTTCCGGTTTTTCCTGTATTGGTTTTGTCTGCAGCTTGACAGCAGCTCTTTAAAACCCCACCCTGAAACCAATAGGTGTTCTGTCCAGACATCTTTCTACGTCCGTGCTACACCGGTCAGGTGGTGACTACCGAGGCCCGACTGCCCGTTCACCTCCCGCGACCACGTGTGGACGGAGGACGCCAGAAATCATCCAGAAATATGAAGAAAATACTAAAATATCGACTAATATGTAGCGAAAAAGATGGGCCTTTCCGGATATCATTGCATCCACTCCTTTATATACTTCTCAAAATTAACCAGTTGTGGAGGAAGGATTCAGACTTTACTTAAAGCGACAATGTTGTGTTACATTTTATATAAATGTATGTTGGTTACATTCAAGCCATCACAAAAAGAGTTGACATGAAGTTGAAAAGCCTTATCAGCTCCACACAAAACTCTCTTTATTTCTCATATGGCAGCCTTCACAAACTGGTGTTGCTAAGAAAGAAAACTGCTAAGAAAAAACCTGCACAGCAGAAGGAAAAAAAATCCTTGCGCAATCACCAAAGGCTTACCTCATATAGAGTAGATGCACAGACAGTGTTTTTGTAATTCCTCATAATTCCTCATGGGGGCGACAGAACAGTAGTTACACACTACAGCTTTAAGCAAAAGTACAATACTAAAATGTAAAATACTCTTGTATCAGTAAAAGTCCTGCGAAGAAAATGTAAACAAAATAAAAGTAAGTATAATCAGGGAGACATACTCAATGCAGATTTGACTGTTCTAATATTAGATCATTATTATTTATGCATTAATGTGGAAGCAGGATTTGTAGCTGAATGAAGTGGAGCTTATATTGTCTGAGACTCAAAAAAAATAACATTATATTTTCATTGTTGATTTAAGTATTTTTCTTCATTCACAGATTGATTGTTAGCTTGGTAAAAATTCAAATGTTCACAGTGAAAAGCAGCAGAATCTGAAATTCGAGAAGCTGGGACCTGATGACATTTTTGGCATATTTGCATTAAAAGATATCATCATGGTGTTGTTGGGTGGGAGGGTGGGATGGAGGTTTGGTATGTTCGGGAAAAAAAGGGGAAAACATGTGTATTCATTGTGCTGTAATTTCGTTGCTAACATTTAATAAAAAAAAACTTAAAAAAAAAAAATATCATCATCAAAATAGTCAGTAGAATTTTTATTATTTTATATCAACTTATCTTGAGTAAATGTAGCCTACTTAGTCACAAAAAATGCCCAAAAAAAATTTCTTATTTTTTTTACTAAGTCACATTCCACCTCTGTATTTAATTACATATCCAACTATAGTATAGGAAGTGGTACCATTATACTTCTGTGAAAAGAGTATGTAACTACTTAAATTAAGCAGAACACTTGGTTGGAGCTTCTTAAGAAAAACCCTGTTGATCTGAGAGTGATTTCCCTCAGCTCTTATTTATTTTAACTCACAGACCATCACAAACCACATCACCCATTGTCTGGTCCACATAGTTTTCATCTCTCTGGAATAAATACTTTTTGCTCCCATATCTTTTTCTAGAAGCACAAACAGAGAGCTGCCGAGCTGTGCACTTTTCACTCTTGCAATCACACAAAAGCAAAACCCATGAATTGTCCTCGCTGGTAGCAGCCAATGAGCTCAGAGCAGCGGAAGCATCTGTGTGTACCAGCGGCCGCCCGGAGCCAGTTTCCAGCCGGACTCTCGCGGGTGCTGGGGGGCAAAAAAGAATTTTCTAATCCGTCACCATTGTATACAATTGTCTATAAAAATTAATGAGCGAGTGAGGCTCTTGCCTTCACAGGAGGGCTATCTATCAAATTCCTGATCACAGTTCATGAAAGAGTAACAAACAAAAGACATGAATGACTCTGAGGACTTCAAGGTAACAACTCCAACCTCTAACTTTTTATTTTTTAATTTTCTTGCAGCACAAAGAAAGGCGTGAACGGATACAGCAGCGTTGGATATCAATTGTCATTTGTTATTTGTTGACTTGATTTCTTGCATTCTTTAGTAACTCTTTATATATAAACTTGACCATCTCTTACCATACTTGTATGATAGACCTGTTTTGTGTTTCACAGGAGGGTGAGAGTAGAAGCAAGGACCAAATAGACGGAACAGGGATGAGCTTGTCCCACAAGAAGGGAGTGAGGGTGACTGGGAAGTTTGCCTCTCCGGTGGACTGGGAGAGCCGAGGAGGAGGAGGAGGAGGAGGAGGAGGACCAGCCATTCTCTACTCTCCCCCAAACACCTTCATCCCTCCAGAAGCTCCCACTGTCATCTCCATCGGCCCGCTGCCTCACAGGCCCGTGTGTGAGCGAGTGTGTGAACCCAGGGTGTGTGAACCGACCCGCGGGGAGGACTGGACCCCAGAGGCGCCCCCAGCTCAGACCAGGGTGTCCTACGGGGAGACAGCCTTCCCCAGGCAGACCATGGAAGAGCTGAAGACCATCTTGAAGGAAAGTCCTCTTCTAGGCGTGCGAGGAAAAGATGATGGAAAGCCGGGAAGTCCTTATACATATCTCCATGGAAGCAGCAGCAGCAACGGTGGTGTTAGTGGTGTTGGTGGGGTTGGTGGTGTTGGAAGGCCGGACGGACGGCAGGACGATGGACCCCCCAACAGGGCCTTCAGCACCTTCAAACCCCTCTGTGAGGCTTCCAGAAAGGGGCCCAGCTCCAGAGGTAGCACATCTATTCAGCTGCCTTCCGGCTGCATGGATTCATCCAGCTCGTTCATGTCTGATGCCAACACAAATAGGCAGCCTGGAGTCAGGGCAAACCATTATTCCAGCGGCGGCGGGTCCTGTGGAGAGACTGGAGCTTCTCATACAGGTTGGTGAAGCTTTGGTTAAAAGACAAGTTTGTCCCTGATAGAAAATGGAGGAATATCTTCTGGTACACAAGTCCAAATTGAGCAAACAAAGAGAAGGAACCTTAAGATCATCTCTATCCTCACTCATGTCTTAAACACTGGGCTCTGTCTCATTATAATCACAATCTTTTTACCTAAACTTGGACTAAATAATTGATTGATAACTTATTTAGACATTTTTTTAATTTTTGTGGTCATTTTGATTTGTCACTTTGTGAAATTACATTGAACTCCAGCAGAAAGAACCAACATGTCTTTGTATCCCAGAGAAACAACTTGATCATTAGTTTTACATTTGGTACACATTTTGATTTTTTTGTTGCTATTTTGAGGTTATTTGTCAATGAGACCTACTGACAAAGGTTGGGGAGTTTGTTTTTTACCTAACATGAACACTGTCTATGTGAAGTTCCCTTTTAATTGTGCCAAAGAACCATCCTGAGCGAGGCACTTTACAGTTGAAAAACCCGCTTCTCAGTGGCCTCTGGTGGGCAAACTCTGTACTGCTGACACTCTACAGAGGCTAATACATTAACACACATTATATACACGGAATATACTTTAGTATTTAAAATCAAACTCTCCCAATGTTTTTGCAGATATTTCACCCTCTTTTCCACAGATAACGGGAACGAGACGGTCGAGGTGTTTGGGAATCAGAGGTTCATTTCAGCCATGGAGCAAATCAAGCAGCAGATCGCCAGAGAAAACATCAACTTCGTCCGCTTCGAAGCCACTGACCTCCACGGGGTGTCCAGGTCCAAGACTGTGCCTGTCCGCTTCTTCCATGTAATCACCTCATCTATCTATCTATCTATCTATCTATCTATCTATCTATCTATCTATCTATCTATCTATCTATCTATCTATCTATCTATCTATCTATCTATCTATCTATCTATCTATCTATCTATCTATCTATCTATCTATCTATCTATCTATCTATCTATCTATCTATCTATCTATCTATCTATCTATCTATCTATCTATCTATCTATCTATCTATCTATCTATCTATCTATCTCTATTTATCTGCAATAACATAGTAACATAAAATATAATACAAACAACAGCGGGTGTGTGTGACATTGTGGAGAAAGGTACTGGGCATAACTTCATTTTGAATCTACAATGTGTCATTTTTTACATAACTGTTTGTGTATACATTGAAGTAATACGACATTATGCTGCTTCCAGTCTGGGGCAGTTTGATCACTTTTTAGCTTTACTCCAGATGCACAGACATCACAGTACTATTAACCTTCACATCCATCTCTCAAACTGTTGTGCTACTGCTCATCACGTTAACGTTGCATCCGTAGGAGAAAGCTGTTTACGGGGTGCCGATGCCGCGGAGCTACCTGGAGCTGACCCTGAGCCCCAAGAGCAACGAGGTGGACCACGCCAGCGCCGCCAACTTCAGCAGTGACGTCCTCCTGATCCCGGACCTGTCCACCTTCAGGGTCCTGCCCTGGGCGGAGCAGACGGCCCGGGTCATCTGCGACCCCTGCACCGTGACGGGAAGCCCCCTACGCACGTCCCCTCGCCTCATCGCCAAGCAACTCATCGGCCAGCTCCAGAGCCTGGGCTTCTCCCTGCACTCGTCCTTCACCTACGAATGCTGCGTGCTCGGGACGCCCGACCGCATCGGACCTAAGACACTCTTGTTCCCGGCCACCACGCTGCTAAGCAACCACGACCTGCCTTTCTTCCAGCAGCTGGTGGACAGCATGTACTGCATGGGCGCAGACATCGACAGCACGGCCTCTGCCAGCGGGCCGGGACAGATGGAGATCAACCTCAGGCCAGAGTTTGGGATAGCGGCTGCAGACACCGCCTTCACCTTCCGCACCGGAATCAAGGAGATGGCTCGTAAACACAGCTACATCGCCAGCTTCTTCACAGACGACGGCCTGTACAACGCGGGCGTGCTTTCCCACAGCCTGTGGGACGCTAACGGCCGCCGCAGCCTCTTCCACAGCGGGGACAAGGCCGGCGAGCTGTCGGAGATCGGCAGGAAATGGCTGGCCGGGCTCCTCACTCACTCGGCCGCCTTGAGCTGCCTGATGTCGCCCGGTCTGGGTTGCCGTAGCCACATCGCCAAGACGATGAAAGACCCCAAACGAGTGCTGTGCGCCACCTGCGGCTGCAACGACAACAGCAGCTCCTTCAACATCAAGTGTCACGGCGGGAGGGAGACGCACATCGACAACAAGCTGGGCTCGGCCATGGCTAACCCGTACATCGTGCTGGCTGCCACCGTGGCCGCGGGGCTGGACGGCATCAGGAGGAATCTGAACGTGGAGAGCGCTCTGAGCAAAGCGCCCAGTCAGCAGAGGGACTTCGCCATCCCCGTCAAGCTGGACGACGCTCTGGAGGCGCTGGGAGAGAAACCACGTGATCCGCAGCGCCCTGGGAGAGCCGTTCGTTCAGTATTTCATCGCCATGAAAAAGTTTGAGATTGAAACCCAAGAACTGGACGACGAGAGGAACAAGTGCCTGGAGTATTTCATCTAGAAATCCTCCTCCTCGTTTCTGTAAAGATGAGAATCACATTTTCTTTTTGCAGCGAAAAATAAAAGCATGAAAACAGATGAATCGAGAATTATTTTATATGATGTTGATACTGGATTAATTCTGCAGATTAAAAATATTTTTCTTAGTTATGTCGAAATAAAGGTATGAGTACACCCTCATTGTGCAAAGCAGTGTTGTGCATTTTGTTGTTGTTTTGTATACTTTTCTTTTACTTTAAATACATTAACCAATATAACAGAGGCCTAATGCCCATATAAGCTGATGGGGGATGTGAGCCACCATATTTTTGATATCATTATTTAATTGATGTATTTATTTTACTATCATTTCTTTATTATATGCACAATTGATAATTTTTAACATATTCCTCTGAATAATGGCATAGGTAATTTAATCTGAAAAGTCACACATCCCTCTTTCTCTATTCAATTATTTCAAAAATGTGTTTTGCAACAACAGGTTCCAATTTGCATCATTGTAGGAGGAGATTTCTTGAAGACATGTTATTAGTTTTACACACTAGCATTTTAGCTTTTTATGATGCCCCTGAGTCCTAATGTTTAGACCTTGTCGGTATTTTGGTTTTATGGTGTGTAGTGAACATTACAACCTCTTGGGGCCGCTGGCGTTACTGTCTTGTTTTGCTGTAGTCTCTGGCTGGTACTGAAATTGGATCTTATACAATGTCAGTATCCAAGAGTTTATCATCTTAAATTTAAATCCCTTAACATAAAAAAACAAACAAATCAAGTAAAATCATGAATGTGATTTCAAAGCGTGAGTTAGTTTAACATAGTCTGCCTTTATTTACAGTGCATAGGCCAGATGAATTATCGGTGGGTGAAGTCGCACAAATGTACATGGGACAGAAAAAGTGTCAGTGTCCTTTACAAAAATATTTTTTTAATGAAAAATAAAATAGAAAACTATCCCACCCCAAGGTCCAATCAGTTGCTTTTCTAAACCTTTCGACTTGTCATGGAATTGTTCGTGTTCAAACATTTCTGAGCACTTCAAAGGCATGAACCCTTAAGTCCTTTGAGTTATTTTTTAAATGTAAACTGGTCAAACTTGATTGTATCAGAAGCTACCGGACAGCTACTAATTAGACCTTGAGGTAAAGAACAATACACTTCGCCTCTCTTCAAAAAACCACTTCCTAACCGTGCAGTTAAAGGTGGAGTCAGCGATTCTGACTGTGTATTAACACTGGATTTTTTTTCCAGCGCACACACAATACTGATGGATCATGAGGAGATATTCACTGATTTTGACAAAAGTGATTTAGAAAACAAGCTTTCTCCAGAATCCCTGACTGCACCTTTAACTATAATTAAAATAAAAACAAATATTCAATATAAAAACATTATGCATTTTCAACCATTTGTACAATTCAACTCATATGATAAAATAATCCCTCCCCCCCAACAACAAGCGCTACTGTTTTTACATAGACAATGCTTTAACTTCATTGGTAAACAACTGACTTACCTGCATTCATTTACCCTGCTTCCCCATCAACCTCCGATAGATCTAATAGAGGTTAATTCAGTAGCAGATATCGGCTACATTACATCTTGTGTTTCTGCATTGGTGTTAAATATCTTCCCTGATAAGATCTCATCAACATTATTAAACCCGTTGAACGACAAACATAGCATTGGTGACCACATCCAGTGTCATTGTCTTTTTGTGCGGGAGCCAAAGTAAATCCATAAACAATAGGAGAACTATGCACTGACTTTGCCTTCATTCCTGAGCGTGGCATCCTCTCTAACTCTACTTGTTTTTGCTCATCAGACTTCCTACTCTCTGCATGAACCTTCCCAGTTTATTGTCAGTGCCATTTTGTGCCGGATGCGCCGGATAGTCTTGTCTGTTCAGAGAAGCGCTTCTGTCTTTCTCTGAGGGATTCATGCTCGTCAGCTTCACCGGTTTATCCTGAGGAAGACTGTCTGTGTTCAGGAAATATTCAAATCGACTGTAGGCTTTCCCTCTTCGCGACGCAGCGGACACCTCGCTGTCCAGAGTGAGAGTGCTGCTGGAGACACTGTCCGGCTCTCCTGCAGCCTTCGACTTCTTCTTGCTGGAGCGCTGGGGAGATAATCTGGGGAACGGAGATTTAGGCTTCGCTGTCTCAGTCGGAGCAACGAGAGAGTTTTGAGAACTGGAGGCGCTCTCGGCTTGACCCTTCTGTGACTGGTCCGATTTGGACGATCTCAGCGAGGCCTTTCTCTGGAGCGACTTCTCTTTCTTGGATCCTTTCTTGTCATCTGAGGAAAGCAGCGCTTGTACTTTCTTTCTCAAGGAATTCTTTCGTTTAAAGTTCGGGTCTTCGGCGGACGGTGACGGACTGCCCCTGGCTTCCGCTGCAAGCTGAGGTTCCGGAGTAGTAGCAGGGGTTGGGCTCCGTGGGACAGTTTGCACTTCGCTGGATGTTGATTTCTTCCTTTCTCTTGGAGCTGACGGGCCGGTGCTGTTGGCCACTTTACCCACAGAACCCTGCTTTCGTCTGGTCTGGTCCTGGGGCTGCGATTCTACGGGTGAGACCGGTTTGACCGTTTTATCGTTTTTAGGAATCTCCTCGTTCGGAGCTTTGAACGCAGTCTCCGAGCTGTTGACCCGTGACCCTTCTTTCTCCTCGGGGATTTCGGACAGCGACTCCATGGCTCTTGGGTGCTGCATACCGCCGGGCTGCAGATGCGAGAGCTTGAGGGACGGGTCGTTTAGCTTCATCTCTAAATCTGCCGCTGAGGAGGTCTTGGAGAGGGGCTCGTGCCAGTCGTACGCCTGCGTCGGCTTTCGGTCAGGGACGTTGTTGACGTCGTAGTGAGAGGCAGAGCGTTTGCCGTCGCTGAGTACCTGCTCTCGTTTGACGCCTTGGTTATTCGTCTCACTGTCTTTCTGGTTGGCCGGTTCCAGGCTGTGACCGTTTGGTGTGTTTTGCTCTAACTGCTCTGCCACGCTCTGCCTCATTTCTAGACTCCTTAATGAAGACACAGCTTTGAGTCTCTCGGGGGTCTGATAGGCAGAGCGCAGCGCCTCTTGACTGTGTCTGAAGTGGGTGTACTCCTGCAGACTCAGCCTCTTCTGCCGCATCTCTTCCACTCTGGACATCATATCCCGCGACCTGCTGTGGATCTGCTGCGTCTGATGGTCGTTTAAGCCCGTGTAGCTGCTGTACGGGGAGGCCATCGGTGACAGCGCGTCGCACGAGGCATCTAGAGGCACACCGTCGTCGCTTAGATACGTGTCCATCTTCCACTTGTGTAAGGAAGTTTCAGAGTTGAACGGAATGGTATTCTGGTCCGCTCCGTAGCGACTCAGGTGCCTGAGGTGATGCGGAGACATCCTATTGGTCGGCTGCCTGTCCGGCCCAGAGGAATGTCTTTGGTCCCCATCCTCAGCCGAGTCATGGAGTTCAAATTCTGCAGTTCTCCGCCGTAGCTGTATCCTCGTAACATATTCCCCATGTCGTTACAGTGACTCTGGTGCAGCCTGTCCTGCACGCTCAGGCCTCTCGTCATCATGGCGGTGTTGTTATATCTGTCGTCAGGGAAAGCCGCGCATCATTCTGGTTCTCATGTCCATGGGGGGCAGTGGAACCTGGTTTTGGCCCTGAGCGATGTCTCTCAGGTACTGGGCGGATAACTTCTCCTTGCACTGGAGCGGAGCCACCAGGGAGCGAGCGTAGAGACGGCGGAACTCCTCGTCATAAGAGCCGACCAGCTGACCGGTGACCACCAGGACCATGCTCAGGTTGATCTTCTCAAACGTCCATGTGTAGCTGGAACAGGAAAATGGCGACACATTAGTCATCATTTTTTTATTTTTTTTTATTTATTTTTTTAAATGTGTGCTCTATTCTTGATGTATTTTGTTTTTGCATCTGTAAGCACCTTGAATGGCCTTGTGTCCGAAATGTGCTTTAGAAATAAACTTGCCTTGCCTTGCCTTGCCGTCAGAAGGATGACACTTGGTATATTTTAGTCTTATAAGCCCTTATCTATTAAAGGCTTTTGCTCTATCCTTGGCTACAGTGTATGCGAGTGTGCCTGAAGTAAGCCTCCATACAGCTAATTAGATACTAAACCGGTCTTCAAAATTTGTCAAATACAATGGATTATGTGTTATTTTACCGATCAATACATGTTTTAGTTAAGCTTACAGTTACCACCATACACAACACAAACAACTTCATTAATATCACATGTGTGGGAGCAAAAATAGGAAATGTAAGGCTCTTATTGTTATATAGTAATCGGTAGAAACTCACCTGTACGTTCCATACAACACTGTTCTGCAGTCCACCAGAATAAACTTCTGCTGCAGACCTCCGCTGAACTTCATCCCGGACTGACACTGGTACAGCTGCCCTGGACGATACGCACTCGGATGTTCTGATGGAGAGACAAGCAGACAGACACCAGGTTAGAACTAGTTCAACCACTTTTCAGTTACTTTTTTTTCTTGAATTATTTCTTGGTTTTTGCTCTATTGTCATTCCTGTTCTTGTTTTTGTTTGTTTTTTCTTCCTTTCTATGCACACTACATGTATGTTTGTTTGTGGTTATTCGGAAACTGATAAATAAAAAAGTAAGCAAAAGTCCTCCTGGAGAATATAAGTCTAATGAACACTTATAACACCTTTCACTAACTCCTGATATTCTAGACAAATATATCCAAAACTATGAGACTCAAGCATTACACCAGAAACTGGAATGTGACGCCGCCTGTTTGAAACAACAACTCACGCCTTAACAGGAAACTGCTCAGCTTAATTACACAGAATGTATTTAGCTGAAGCATTATGATGATACGTGTTAGGGTGAACTGGTTTGGTAGCTTGTGTTAGCTTATTATCTATCAGCAAGTGACTGTTTACATGATGTTATTGATTTAGGAATCCACTTTTCAGATCATGTAATGAGTCTGTAGCAACAAGTGGCACACAAGTGTATACTTCTTTCCTGATCCTTTTCAGGCATATCTCAGCAACACAGATAATTTGTTCTCTTTTTTTTTTTTTTTTTGTGAAAACATAATTTTTGTTTATTGTATTTCCATGCTTTTCATTTTGTTTTGTATGTTGATATGTCTGAAATAAACTGAATCAAAAAAAAAAAAAAAAAAAAAACACACTTTAGAGGGATAACAGTTTTATGTAAAACAGTAATTTTATATATGCACATAGTTTTTAGGTCTTTCCTGCAGTATTTAAAAAGCTGTCACCTACACTTTAGTATACTATCTATTAATTAGTTTAAGCACTAAATTGCATGTAGTAATCACACAATTAAAACACTTAAGACCGGACTGAAATATCTCAACATCTCTTGGGATGGATTGACCGTTACCCAGAAGAGGAAATCTGACTTTTCAATCGCCACTAGAATTTTCTGCTTATATTTGGTTTATCTTGTTTATGCAAAAGCTTTTCTTTTTCTACAGTATTCTAGTCTGAACTTCATGACCTTGTCTTTCAACTTTTAACAAATTACATAAAACAATCTGTTTTGTGCCCTCCTAATAATATATATCTTTTACATTATGGATTTGATTGGACTAGATTTAATTTGGAGTGAGGTGGGCGGGGACAAGCAGATTACAAAACAAAGTAATTATGGGATATTAGGAAAGTAGAGAAGCATTTGTTTCCGTTTTCATTGCTAGCTTGAACATGCACACACACAGACACACAAAAGCACACACACCCTTTGTAATAGTCGACAAGATCGAACCTGTGCCTTGTTCTTTTTTTTTGCATGGTATTTTGATGTGGCTACTGGCTAGGCAATTCACACACAAAGATCACAAAGCAGTCGCAGTGTCTCACTGGGATGACTTGTTGTTTGCACTGTTCTAAACGTCGTCCCCGATGCCGTTTAACAGGAAAATCCAGCCTAGCTAACGCAGCTGTCCTATACTGCTGCTCTGATGCACTTTGTCTCGCTTACACAGTGGTGACAGGTAGATACGCAGAGGGAGAATTCTGGTAAATGGCCGCATTTCTTTCGCAAGGGTGCGGAGCAAAATGTCAAAGATAATCCCAGTGAACGCTCCTGCCAATAGCAGAAAGGTCATGCCACAGGCAAAGATTCCTATGGGAGGGAAGGAGACTGCCATGGAAAACAAATCTACACACATAGGCTTTAATTGAAGGAGTGGAAAGTCGGTAAAGTGTCTGTGATAGATAAGAAGAAGCAATAATTAATCCTGATCAAGCGATTTCTAAATCTTAATAGTATCCTGCCAAACTTTTCCATATCGAGCGCCAGATGAAATGAAAATGAAGAAATAAGTAGACAAGAGGGAGTCAGTAAACGTCGGCCTGTTCTCACTTGTATTGCTGAGGTCGGCTAAATGAAGGAATGGTGAGTGATTTTAGTTGATGTTGTGTTCAGGGGGTCGGAATAAAAGTGAGGATTTTTGTTTACATTCAACATCTTCTCAGAAAAACCTCTTATGTGCATCCTTTGAGTCTAACAACGTTTTGTTGACGCCCCTGTAAACTCAAATCCACAAAATCCTTCTAACTACAGTATGTAATTATTTTGGGAGTTAGTTGCATGATAATAAAGCATCTGAAAAGAGTTAGGCAAATCTCCAAATTAAAGATATTGTCATTTAAGTTTGATTTACTTTACAGAAATGTTGGTTTAGATGAGCGGGCTATGCTCTGGTTCTTATTACACAATAATTCCTTTGAACAAATCACAGCAGTTCTTTTGTCCGAATCTTCTATCAAAACAATAACTGTTGCCTTAGAGACCGTGTTTACAAGTTCAAGTTGAAGTAGTTATTGTCATTATATTGAAGGTCAGACAACAATAGAACTCATTTTAGTTAGCACTCCAAGAAACACAAAAACATTTAACATCAACTGAAAGACATCAAATAATAGATAAGACACTTAATAATAAATATTAAACTATTGGGGTGCTCCGGTGGCGTAGTGGATATATAACGCGTACCATATTGGCTCCGGCCTTCTTTGCAGTGGTCGTGGGTTCAAATCCGACCTGTGGACCTTTACTGCAGGTCATCTCCCCTCTCTCTCTGTCTCATCATGTCAACTCTGCACTGTCTAATAAAGCTTGAAAATGCCCCAAAAATAATCTCTCTCAAAAAAAAACAGTAAACTACGTAAATACAGAGTTTTAAGGTTCCTGACCTTGAAGTCCTGGATGTTGATGCCCACCCTGCGTGTCATGGAGAGGAAGCTCTTGTAGTGGGACACGTCCAGCAGGATGTAAACCACCACGCCTCTCAACGTGGCGCTGATCAACTCTTTGAAGATGTCCACGTCGGTGAAGACGTCCATCGCTATGGCAATAACCTGGAGACAAATCAGACATTAAGGACACTGATGTAATATAGATAAGAGGACAGGAAGTATTCAGATCATTTAGTTCAGTGAGAATAAGAATAAAACACTGTGAAAATACTCAATTGCAAATAAAAGTCCTGCCAGTATTTTCAAAGTAAAAGTCCCTGATGTTGCAGTGAAGTGTTGCTGATAACCACGTGTCCTTGAGTGAATGATCCTAATTACACTCCAGCATTGTGAATGGACAAAGGCATGAATTTATCTGCATCTGTATTAAGGTCTTTGCATGCATGCAGAAAACTAACACAGACATTCTCTCATAAGATCTCTTTTAAGATACATTTCAAGTTTAAGATTTCATAATTTAAGACATTTTGTAGTAGAATATTGTTTCAGTGGAATATAGTCACAAGAACAGGGATGCTTATAATGTGTATTTTTTTGTAAAATGGTAAATGGACTTGACTTATAAAGCGCTTTTTAGCCAATTTTCTCAGCCGATTTTCTCAGCCCCAAAGCGCTTTACAATTCTTACCACATTCTCCCATTCATACACACACTCACTCATACACCCATGGATGATTGTAAGATTTTAAAGTGAACCCCTGTTTTTCTGGCCTGATATAAAGCTTCATCAGGTGAATTATTAAGAAGACACATTGTATCAGAGCAGATTGTATCAGATATGACTATGTAAACTATAAAAGGAATGTTCCCTAAGAAATAAACCAACACAATCATGTCTGAAATCAGGTCTGACAGGAAGCAGAATGAATGGTATTTGTCTTGATAACCATCGGACTGGATTTTACTTATTCAGTTACTAACTAAATCCCTGTTTGTAGCACATGGGCGACTGTGGCTCAGGTGGTAGAGAGGGTCGGCTGATGATCAAAGGGTTGGAGGTTCGATCCCCGCCCTGCCACCTGTGTCATAGTTGTTGTGTCCTTGGGCAAGTCACTTCACCCACCTTGCCTCGTGTGAATGTCGATAGTTAGCCTGCTATCGGTGTATGGGTGTGTGTGTGTGTGAATGGTAACGTGTAAATGGGAACAGGTCTCCCTTGCAAAAGAGTCTTCGGACTCAATGGGATTTACCTGTATAAATAAAGGTTAAAAAATAAATAAATAAATGATTACATGGAGCAGTGCATATTAAAGGCCTACTTCACCAGTGGGAATATGAAGGTGTATTGAACTCTGAGATCCTATGTAGTATAAATGTGCAACAATGTTAGAAATCCTAGCCTGAGAAAAGGCAGTAAGAGTGTTTTACATGTGGATCTCAGAGTTCAATACACCTTCATATTCCCACTGGTGAAGTAGGTCTTTAAGCTCTGACTGTGCATTGTGGATATAGGCCTACAGTATGTCATGCACACTCAGACAAAGACACACGCCCTATACTTTACATTTCTGCAGTATTCCCTTTGAGCAGTGAAGACGCTGAGACAGCAGTTTAATATCCAGAAGAAACAGTCAAGACGAGACATGTCTAAGTGAAACACAACCTTCAAGCTAACCTTTTCCGTTCTCATTTCACGGTTGAAGAATTATCTTTACTTCATGTCTGTTGAGGCTGAGTAGTGTGTGTGTGTGTGTGAGAGTGTATGTGTGTGTGTGTGTGTGTGTGTGTGTGTGTGTGTGTGTGTGTGTGTGTGTGTGTGTGTGTATATTCTATTATTTAAATGTTAACATGTTTAAACGTCGTGCTGTGACAAGATCTTTTTGCCATTTAATCTTGTAAATGTAATAATGACTAATAATAATTTGCCTCAGGTGCTCAGTTTTACATCCAAGTCAATTCTCTGCCAAATGCAAGTCACTGCTGTAAATGTATAAGATGTTAGATGTCAGTTTTATCTGATATGATATAAAATGTATATTAATCTGACAATCTCTGCTGTCTGATAAAGGTTTATTACAACTTCAATATTCTGCTTGTAAGTAGTTTCTTTCTAATGACTGCATGGAGTTTCTCTGCTGCTCTATAAATAAAGTTCCTACTATTGTTATTCAATAGCGATTAAAGGAATGCCACTACCTTAAAACCCTATAATACAGGGCCGGTAGTGTTAAGGAAATAGGAAGTTACATTTTTATTTGCTTATCGTCTTAAATCCAAAATTAAGAATAGACTTTGAGGCTGGGACTGAGAGGGTGTTGTAACTCACACTAATATCAAATGGAGATCCACTGGTTACTGTTTGTTTAATGGGGCGTTGAGAAGCTATTAACACCCTCACTGGCCCGACCGCAGTTCACCTGACATCCACCTTTTAGTCCAGACAAATATTGACATCCATGTTTAATCTGCTCTGCAAATTAACTTATGTGTTAACAGATCCTTTTAAATTGAACATGTTTAATTAAATTGTTCTGCAGTTTTCTTTTACTTTGACCCATGTGGACTCTATTATTTGTTTAATAGATTTATTCTTCTTATTCTCTTATTGATAATCCCAACAAGCTGTTTTTAAATAGCATTGGGCTTTTATCTACACGCTTTCACATGTTTGACATTTAAAAAACGTTCCCAAAAATCTGGTAGAGTGAGTAACATTAAGGTAAAAGTCCTTACTGCATGTCTTCCCCCTCCTACTCCCTCTCTCCCTTTCTCCCCTCTCTCTCTCGCTCTCTCTCTCTCTCGCTCTCTCTCTCTCTCTGTCTCTCTCTCTCTCTCTCTCTCTCTCTCTCTCTCTCTCTCTCTCTCTTGTAAAAAAAAATATATATATAAAAAAATTCTAGTTTAGCAAGAAAATGATGGTTGTATTATTCCAAAGGGTAGCTGCAGGGCACGGCTGCTCTGACCTATACAGAATAAGAGTGGGAGGATCAGTGGATCAGTGGCTCAGTTGTAACATGTGCAAACTAACACACGAGTCTGCCAGTCAGCTCCACAGGCTCCTACATGATGGGCTGGATGACGCGGATCCACACTTTGAGACGTTGTTTCTGCATGTTTCATTTGAATGGATCATTAAAGATGTACCACATTACACCTTTATTTTCCCTTTGAAAAATTACTGACTGACATTTTATATCTCATCTTTAGGGCATTTCAAATGTTAGTCATGGAGGATGTAACATATTGGTTAGATCATATGGTAGCTTTACTTTATTATTTTAAATATATATACTAAATTTTATAGTGCTGCACAATTTGTTGAAATGTTGCGAGTGAGAATATGGTGCACTGAAAAATATTACAATTTGCAAAATATCATAAATAGGGGAAGGTGGGGTGATTTGTGCAACTTTTTACTCAAAGTGATTTTAAAGTGAGGCCTTGACAGTTATGTCTCCAACTCAAATATGTACATATATTTCAGGATGTTGTGCATCCCTGGCAATAAAAACTTTGGATCTGGAATAAACTGTTTAAGAAATATAGCTTTCGGAAAAAAAGTTGTCTTGACGCACAAATCACCCCACTATGTGGGGTGATTTGTGCGTCATTGTGTCACAATGACAAAGTCACCATCATCATCTTTCTGGCCATCTGAACTCTCATCAGTGGTGTCGTTAAGTGGAATTGAGATGTCACTCTCTTCTGAGCTACTGTAGACAATCACTTTCTTTTGGTGACCAGCGTATACAGCCATGCCACTGGCACAACTCTCAGAAATGTACTTTGCACTAGTTGCTCCGTGCTTGTGGAACCAACTGCCACCTGACAAATGTGATTCCCCCTACATTTCTGCCTTTAAATCAAGGCTCAAAACCCATATGTACACCCTGGTGTTTCCTCCCCATTAACTATCTTACCTCTGCACTACTATCTGTGTTTATGTGGATGTATGGGCTTTACGTCTTTTATTTTGGTTATTGTTATTGTACCTTCATTGTTTACCTACTGAATGCACTATGTACAGCACTTTGGACAGTGCAAACTGTCATAAATGTGCTTTTATAAATACATTTTACTTACTTACTTACTTATAACTCACCCAGGCCCTTGCGCACAAATCACCCCATCCCCAGAATTTTGGATAATAGGCATGATGCAGCAATTTAGGGTTGACATTGTGCTAACTATATAGACTCAAAGTGTAGCATACCAAAGCACTAAAACATGTGTCAAATGTTTTCAAACGTGTCTATAATTGTTCAGACACAATAATCAAAAAACCTTGATCATGGAAATTTTACTTTGAAAGGCAAAACACAGTTTTTTTAGCTTAAATGTGCTTATATCTTATTCCTTGTGTCTCCCTTCTTTACAGGATGAGTCAAATGGATGGCTCTTCTTAAATATGTGGTCACATTTCCAATTTCTTCCACGGTTTTCTAGAAACAAGGGGTTTTGCAACTTCCAAAATGCACAAATCACCCCACCTTCCCCTATATATTATATATATATATATATATATATATATATATATATATTGTGAGTCTTTTTCCTTGGTTTTCGTTGAAAATGCAGAGCTCATTGATGACTTGATATTAAGTAGCATTAAAAATACAAAAAATAAAGCTTGCATGTACACTAACCTACTGTTTTTAAAATAACTTTACAGTTTAAAAAAAATGTCAGCTTGAAAATAAATGCATACCCCCAAATCAAATCAATCTGCTCTACCTTTTGTTCTTTAATTTAAATCTCCTAGTTTCTTGTTTCCACTTGTGTGTTCATTATAAACTGTTTTATGTTGCATTGTTGGAGGGAGCCCCAGAATCAAGATTGTTTTTGGCAACGACTGCTGCTGTAATAAAATCATTTGAACGTGAGCTACAAACTCCCCTGCAGTAAATGATTATTCTGCAATAATTGTTTGAGATGTTTCTGTGGTGAAGGTTTGTCCTGACATGAAAACTCTTCACTGGTTCCACCCACTGCAGCAGCAAGGAAATCAAAATAGCTGTGGCGAAGTGTGTAGTGTGGTCGTCCACTGTGCTGCAGGGTTGGTGGTTCGATCCCCTGTCTCCCCGCCACATGTCAAGTGTCCTTGGGCAAGACATTAAACCCCAAATTGCTCCCGATAGTTAGCTTGCACCCTGCGTGGTAGCTGCTGCTATCGGTGCATGAATGTGTGTGTGATTGGGTGAATGTGTACAAAACAATGTAAACCGCTTTGAGTCTGTGAAAAACCAGGGAGAGGCGCCATATAAGTGGAGTCCATTTACCATTTACAAGAAACTATTTACAGCCACCTTTCAAGACAATTTCTTGACTTTCCAGGTTTTCCGGACTGACTTTGGTAAGAGGTAACCAGGGTTCAATTCCTGGTCTACACGGGTAAAGGCCAGTGAAGGTCCCTTAGGCAAGACCCTTAATGCTTTAAATAAGTGTAAACTTCTTCCCACTCCTTTTCGGACATGTTGTTACAATTATCAAGTATGTGTCATTCATTTATCTAATTATGCTTTCTATTTTGTGTAACATCATAATTTTCTGTATGACATTTTCTGTTTTCTTTCAGATGTTCGAAAAAAAATAAAAAATGCTAAAGTGTCTACCTCCAATTGTAAGTCGCTTTGGATTGAATTGTCTTCTAAATGACATGTAATGTAATGTACCTTCTCATCCTCTCTATGCAGCAATATACAGAGGAAAAGTCCTTTTATATCAAAACAAACCCCAATTCTGATGAATGGATTGAAAAGTATTGATCCTCTAAGTAAAAATCAACTTCAGAACCACCTCCATGAGTTATAATTAAATCACAATGACCATGGGGTGTATCTGTGTAGCGATACTGCAGGAATGAATATTTCCTGTGGCTCAACCCTTTGAGGGAATGAATGACAACGTTGCCTGTCACACTCACGGTCTGATTACGTACCACAGCATGACATGGGCATTGTTTTTGTGCAGAGAAATATGTGGTGATGAGTTTCTCGCTCTGTGCACAACGCCTTTCATTGTGTATGTGTCTGTCTGTGCTATTGATTAACTGTTGTCTCTGTACTATGTTTGTCGATGTGTTAAAATACAGCTCTGGGAAATATTAAGAGACCACTCCAAATGACCAGTGAGCTGTTACTACAAAATCTGGTGTTAATACACAGCCCTAGGCTCCGTAAACTGGTATGTAAACAAAGGGTATGTAAACAAAGGGGCCCACCATAGATATAAACATGTCTATTTACAGAGCCTAGGTGTCAGGTAGCGGAATCGAGAGGAGATATTCACAAAAAGTGATTTTGACAACAAACATCGCTGACTCTACCTTGATGTCAAGTATAGAAGAATTAGGAGTGGTCTCTCAATTCCTTCCAGAGCTGTGTGAAGCCTAAGTGTGTTATTGTGTGAAAAGTGATTTTTTTAAAGGCTTGTTCTATTGATTATTGAGAAGGGTATGAATAATTTTGGACATGCCACTTTTTGTTCAAATGTAAATAAAAGCTGAAAAAAAAAAAAACATTTTTTTTTATATGTTTTCCTCACCAGTCTGGCCTCCTGGATCTGTTTGCGCACCACATCTTTAATACTCGGTGTGTTCTCTCTGGGCGGGTGGAACAGCAGACTGATGCTTGTCTCCGCCCCCTCCAGCCCCACCTCGGGCCAGCCCATGTCCAGATCCGGCACCTCATCGTCGGATTCCGTGGGGAAATACGTGGACGGTTTACCATCATCCTCAACCTCTTTCTTCCCATCGCCAACACCAACACCAACAACAAGAACCTCGTCCTCAACCTCCGGAAGTTCTGCGTTTTCCAAAATAAAGAGTATCTCTTCTTCGGACAGGAGATGGCTGATGTGCTCTGCTCTGAGGAACTCCTCGTAGGCGTCCTTGCCTCCACACAGCAGCGCGTAGATGGCCAGGCGGTAGGATTCCTTATAGTGCGGCTGGACGTACAGAGGAGTCTCGTCTTCTTTCAGTGAAGACACACAGGACAGATCATCGGACGTCATGATGGATATGCCCCTCGGAGTTTCTATCTCTTTTTTTTACCTTCAGAGGGACAAGGTGTGTGATTGTTAACTACAATGAAACAGACTTATATGAAGCAAAACACTCCAGAACCAATGCAGTTTTCACCTATTATGCAAAATGTATTTAATATTAATATGGGTCCCTGGTCTGACTAGAGACTCAAAAAGTTTGAGTAAAAACAACCCACTGTCTTTTTCTCTACCTTCCTGAAAACCTGTGTTCAAAAACCATGTTTAGATTTCCCCCATATGATGTCACATGGGGGGAAGACCAACCTAATTACCGACCTAATTAAGACCTAACCACCACCTGTGATAAGCACACCCCCAGATACCCCAGATTAAGTGCCAATCTGAACAGACTGGGCTTTTTGGAAGGCGGGGCTTAAAGAGAAAGGCCGTAAAACCGACCGTTTAAAACAGAGGCTGAAAATAAGAGGTTTAGCAATGGGACTGTGTGAAATGCAAAAGGTTTTTTTGGACACTACACTATGAAAACTGTTTATAGTAGAGACCCAAATTACAATTTTGAACCTGAAAATTAGCAAAATATGTGACCTTTAAAGTATAAATGTATTTATTTTTGGCATTTTTGCTTTAAATTGGACATATTTTAGAGTGACAGAGTTGAAATGGGGCAAAGAAGGGAAGACATGCAGAGAACTGATCCGGGCGGGATTCAAACCCAGGTCTGCTACAAGGCCTGTGCCAGGGGGGTCCATGACACTGACCACTGCGCCACAAGCACCCCTACCTTTAATGTATTTTTATGAATAAGCTATAGCACTTTGAGATGCCTTGTGTCTAAGTTTTTGTACAATATAAACTTGATTTGCCCTGGACAACTCATGGACAGGGAAACAAGCTGCTTACATATGTGAAGAAACCTGTCCATCAGGTGTGAGTGTTGGGGAGCAGTGAATCACGCGACATGTAATTATATTAGTAGCTGGACTACATTTTGCAGCAGTTCAACAACATTCATATTTGCATGGTCATTCAATTAGTTTTAATTACTTCATTGTCTTTTTTGTCTAAGTACCTACTGAAACTACAACAGCACCTGTCTGGGCCATAAAGGAAAGGACTGCATTTTTATCTACATTTTACCAATGCTTTCCAATTTGAACCCCTGTTGACAAGTATGGGGTTCAAACAAAAAGGTGAGATTTATTACATTTCTGCTGAGAAGTCCAGATGGGACTGTTTTATTTAGGTTTAGGTCTTATTCAGCTTCCAGGGAGCTGGATTGTCAGCTCACCTGTGAAATATTTGGTTATTGTTTTTTTCATATTTTTTGTTTATTTATTAACACATTTTGTTTTTGGATTTATGAGGAACAAATTGGCACTTTTTTTTTTGTTATAAACTTAATGGATTTTTTTCTGCTGGCATGTGGCCTTTTTTGGACTTTATTGTGTTATTATTGAAATCACATGTACATTGTAATTTTGATCATTTTAAACAAACTAGTTTAAACTACTTTTTCTTAGTAGCTTTAGTTAAGCAAACTAGATGTTACCCTAGCTTAGCTGGAGTTCAACTTCTTTCATTGTTAAGTCATTGGTATAGCTTCCCCAACACTTTGAGATACACCTACAGTTACATAAACAGCAACAGGCATGTAGCGCCTTCTTAAACATTATGATTATGAACTGAATAAACAACTTAAAAGACACTTACTTCATGACGAGTGAGAGAAATCCAGGTTTCCGTGTAAAAATCCCCAAGTGAAACTCCGTGCAGTCAGCCTGTCTCTGCTGCTCTAAGGTGTGGAGTGGATTTGAAGTGGGAATGCAAACGAATAGCTGGTTGTACCTGCCCTGTGTGTTCCTCTGACAGCACACCTACTGTAACACACGCCCCGCCCACCTCAGCTCACCTGTGGGATAGCAGGTTTGTTTACCTGTCCTGTCCCAACACAATATGTTCTACACATTTTAACTTG
This sequence comes from Ammodytes dubius, assembly GCA_026122265.1. NCBI lineage: Eukaryota > Metazoa > Chordata > Actinopteri > Uranoscopiformes > Ammodytidae > Ammodytes > Ammodytes dubius. The sequence continues at coordinate 30,162,853 of CM047506.1, forward strand.
ACCTAATTATTACATTGCTCAATCAGTTTGGAAAAAAATGGTCAACCTGAAAATGTTGTAAAATTCTTGTAATTACAATATCCAGAGAATTTTATTACAATATCAGTCAGGACATTTGATTACATTTTTGATTTAATTATTACATTGTTTTGATCAAGTTAAGTACCAAAATCGTTTTTTTTTCAGGAGTGTTACATTACTTGGTGCTACACGCGTCTTGTGAGAGGCTGCAGAGAAAAGTTTACTCAGAAAGACAACAGAAGGAGGTTGAGAAGTCAATTTATTGCCATCATGAAAGTTTTGGGGGACACAGACAGACAGACAGACAGACACACAGACACACAGTCACACAGACACAGAGACAGACAGACCTCTCTGGCTTAGAGACCAGGGTAAAAACGTATTCACCAACTGGCTTCATTAGGATCTCCAAACGTCACCATCCCAGAGCGAAAAAAAAAAAACTAAATAATAATGTGGTGTTACCCCAGCTCTGTACCTGCTAACTCCCCAGTCCCTCCACCTTAAAGGATCATTCTGCTTTTTAACAACTTTCCACCGTTTTTGGCCATCATTTTTACCTCGCCAGGGTTGGTGCACAAACCTCATCTATAACCACTGTATTCTCAGATAACGTACCGCTACGGGCCGAAAAATAAAACTGCCTCCATTTAAGTTGTAATAAACAGGTATTCTCCTTTACGATCCAATGATAATGTATACGGCGTTCCACAGATCGTGGAAGGTGCAGCTTTTTTAAAACACTGAACAGAAACATCTACCCTGGTCTTTCATTTAAATATTTTTTTTAACGTTTTTAGCTTTTTTTCCACCAGTTGAACGATATCAAATAAACTACTGTATGTTAGTAGCCGCTGTAGGAGTCCCTCTCTCTTAGTTTTTTCATGTGTAAAATATCCTTAGAAAGGATCGAGAATTTTTGATGCTATTGCAAAATAAACAGTTGAATTAGTGGGGCCCAGCGGCTACATCTACATAAACATTTAGGGCCAGTTTCATAGACATGGATTATGCCTCGACTAAATTGTACTTTCAATGGACAATCTCCATTCGAAATGTCATTTAGTCCAGGACTAGGCTTTATCCATGTCTGTGAAACTGGCCCTTAGAGTAACAGCTAACATGTTTCACACTCATGCTATAAACCAGCACACACGCGGCTTCCCCCCTCACTCCCCGTCACCACATCCCAGCTGACTACTTCCTGGGTGGGGTGGGAGACTTCATGAATCTGGGTGGGGTGGGCGACTTGACACCGCGAGATGGGGTTGGCGATTTCGGGGTTGGAGTTGGAGACTTGGGGACCGGGGTGGGTGATTTGGGCCCGGGGGTAGAAGCCGGGGTAGAGGCCTGGCTCCTGATGGAAGCTGGGGACCTAGGAGGGGTCGGGGTGGGGGTCTTATGGGAGGGGGCGGGGGACTTCGGTGGGACGGGCGTGGAGGCGGGCGTGGCTACGGGCGTTTTGGCGGCGGCGGCGGGAGGCTGTCCCAGTTTGGCCTCTGGGATCTTGTCGCCGTGCTTGTAGACGCTGACGGTGATTTCGACGAACTCTCCGCCGTACTTGTTCCTCACGTTGATGCTGTACTTGCCGGAGTCCTCGGGGGAGACTTTGTTGATGACCAGGGAGGAGAACTTGCCGCCCTCGAAGGTGATGCGGGTGTGCTCGTTGGAGTTCACCTCCTGCTCGTTCTTGAACCAGGTGACCTCGGGGACGGCTCGCCCCACACGGTGCAGGTCAGGCTCAGAGACTGTTGGGAGAGGAGGGGGGGGGGGGGGGGGGTCAGCAAAGGTTAGTATGTATTCACTGAGTGTTGATTTTGGAAAGCATTTTTTGATTAAGTCGTAGTTTTTAGATTAAGTTTTTTTTTAGTTTTAGTATTTTTAGTTTTTTTTTATCCTGCATAGTTTTAGTCGAATACTTTTAGTTTTTGTGACCAGATATTTAGATTTTTTTTGAATTTTTCATTCATTTTGGAGGTAACAATAAATAGCGAAATCATAAACAAAGCATAATCCAATATCTAATTTAACTAGTTCATCAGATAAGTCTTAAAAATCTTTACGCAATGTATAAAAATGTCATCTTTCATATTCTGATCATAGAATTGATGTATAATCCTCACCTTGGCTTCCATGATAGTGACAACATCAGGCAGTCCGCCGACCACTCTGCCACGGTCTGAGGAGAGAAAACAAAATGTTTATATTAGGACAAATAGGAAAAAAATACTTCAACCATTTTTGCACTGCAGTGATAGTGTGAGCGCTCCGCCTGTCACAGTGCAAACAAGGGTGAGATGTACGACGGAGAACGCAAAGGAATGTGAAATTCTCTGAACTTTCTGACGCCACATTCGTTCCTACTTCGCCTTTAAAGCAAATAACTTGACTGTGACGTTCGTCTGAGTATTTTGACAATGTTCAAAGAGCGTGAGGTCATCTTCAAAAACATCAAGCATTGTGTGTTGAGGTATTTGCAGCTCGTTTTTCTCTGTGTTTTGGGATGATCTATGGGGCGTTGTTTTTTTGTAAATAATGCATTTCGTTGTGAAATTGAGAAAGATGCGTTTGTAATTTGCAGTGATTTGAGGTCTTAAGGCCACCGTATCAATGTCCCTTAATGGTAATATTTATGCGTCTAGAAGAAATACTCAATATCTGTGAACATAAATAATTATGTACTCACTCTTCTCTGCAAATGCAGCGCCCTAAAAGATAAAAAGAAGAAGGTCGGTTTGATTAACATCATATAATTAAAACACAATTTAAAGATGCAATTCTCAGAACATTACTGTCAAATAACTTACTTCAGTCTCAGGTACTCCTCATAGGCATCGGTGTACGCTGCAATACAGATAAATAGAATACAGTTTATTCAGAAAATAATCTCTCAGGGAAAAAAAAGTAAAAAATTCTGCATACAAGGATTTAAGTTTTAATTCAGGAAATTAAATAAGTAAAATACATAACAAACATTCTATGTAACCTTCTTGCAGTAATATAGATACCATGTAAATATAAAATTAAGGCTTTTCCTAAATAAAAAAAAATAAAAAAATATACGATTATAAAATAAAAATATGAAAAAAAGAAGAAAATTGAAATATATCAAATTAAATGAATAAATTCCTGAATTATACATAGAAGTAAGTTAAATATCCTGTTAAAGTTGTTGAGCTTTAGGTGTTGCGTTTAGTCACCCTGTCCGGAGAGGTCGAAGCTCCTGGTGTGGGTCTTGACTCCGTCACAGATCTCGATGGAGTAATGTCCCTTCTCCTTATCGGACGGGTCACAGATCTGCATCCAGGCCATCTCCGCTGTGCCACCGATACGCATCTTCTCAGAGGACGCAATCTTACTCTCCCTGAAGGTTTAAATATAACGTCAGAATAGTATAAGTAAGTAAGTAAGCAAGTAAAATGTATTAATAAAAGCAAATAGTATAATACAGTATCGTAAGACAAAAGTGATGTACACATTATCATTGCACGACAGGTGATACCATTTATTATATAACTATCAGCTGAGGTATGTTTGCTCTTGGCAGCTGAGAGAGAAAACACCTGCCCTGATGTGACTTCTGCATTGGCTTTTTTTTTTTTTAGCTCTGATGTGATTCACTGTTTGTTTACTATTTGAAGTACTTCAAGTGTGTATAAGGCTTGAGGGAGTGCACCAAATACAGGGCTGTATGCACAGTGTGGGTGTGTGTACATGCCTTAGTTAATGTGGGAAGAAAATTGTTAACATTATAATCTACCTTGAAACGAACCTCAAGCGATGGTCGATATCTCTAACATCCCTATAATATCATATGTTGTTCTTGAAGTGATTTTTGTAAATATTTTTTGCACCTTTATTGTCAAGCACAGTGTTGAAAGGGGGATTTAAAGTGGGGGAGACATGCAGAAAACTCTGCAACAAGGGCTCAATGGTAAGTTGAGTGTTTTTGACCTGAATGGATGAAGTACTAGTGTCTGGTTGCAAAATCATGTACTATGTTTGCAAATTAGTCAGAGCTGGAAAATGTTGTTTCATCTCAGCTGTTAAAGTAAATATTTGAATATTTCCTGGACACTTGTAACGCTCTAGGTGGAGTCAATCAAAGCCTGTCATTAAACTACACTTGTGTATTGCTTGCTGTACACCTTTCTACCACAGTCTATGTATATGTTTAATTTATTTTTCTTAATTGTATGTCTGACTGTTAGTGTATAATGTTTATTGTAAAAAATTAAATCCAGAGGTGTTAAAAATATTTTTCTAAAATAAATAAATAATAAAATAAATAAAATAAAATAAAATAAAATAAAATAAAATAAAATAAAATAAAATAAAATAAAATAAAATAAAATAAAATAAAATAAAATAAAATAAAATAAAATAAAATAAAATAAAATAAATAAATAAAAAATAAAATAAAATAAAATAAAATAAAATAAATAAATAATAAAATAAATAAAAATAAATAAAATAAATAAATAAATAATAATAATAAACCGTACTTGTGTTTCCATACGGTCTTCATCTCCTCTGTGTAGTAGTTCATGTAGCATTGCAGTCTGATGCCCTCTGGAGTACACTGCAGCACCAGGTCAGAGGCAGACGCACCTGACGACAGCAAAACACACAGTCAGGGAAAATACAATGATTATTTACATGACTGTATGAAAACTAAAATCTCTTTGCAATAAAAGTATTAAAATGATAATTAAAATCAGTGTTAAAATGTATTTAGCTCTGAGTGTTTCTGCCAATCACTTATAGTCACTTTCCCTACAAGTCCCAGAGGCTTTCTATAACCTGCAGCTTAAGACGAGTTAGATTTAAGTTAAATTAAAGGCAATTTTTAAACAAAACCAAACTGTACAGAAAAACCAGTCAGTTATTTGGGGTTTGGGGACAATTTAGCATACAACATGAATTGAGTGGTCCAGTGACAAAGCCAGTGCAAATGTTGGAAAAATATTGAATGCATTTTTAAGAATTTTTAAAGGTCTGTTGTAACCCTGTTTCTATATCCCATCGTTTAGCTTTTGTTAAAGGCCTACTTCACCGGTGGTAATATGAAAGCGTTTTGAACTCTGAGTTGAGATCCTATGTGGTATCAAAGTGCAAACATTTTAGAAATCGGTTCATCCTAGCGTGACAAAAGGCAGAAAGAGTGTTTTATGGTCTCACTGTCTAACCCTACATTTTCCCATGTGTGACATCAAACATGGTAAAAACCACATTCCTTATATTATAATAGTGGTTTTATAATGATAGAACGCTGGTTCCGTATGGGAGACGTATTCCTTTAAAAAGGTTAAAATCGCAACAAATCATTTTTTGGACGGGATACAGTATGACAGGTTGAGCCTGCAGGCTAAAACAAGACACCAGAGGAATTCACTGCAAACCCTGAAGACTAACCTTTCTGTAAATGCAAATCACGTCTGCACCTGATGTTACGTTTAGAAACCCAGTTGAACACATTCATCACATTCTGTCAATCACACTGTAGACATAACACAAGGAGGAGGAGGAGGCAACGTTTGACATGATGTACAGATCAGCTGATCAGACTCACCAGCATTCTTGGCCAGGGCATTGATGATGTCATCAAACACTGCAAATCAAACAAAGAAAGACATATAAATATATTATGACTGTTTATAATTGTAACATATACAGCTCTGAGACCAGTCTGGCTTTTTATTCAATCTTCATCTCTACATTAATTAATGGAAATGTTCTTAATATTTTCTGGTGGGAATTTGGTAGAAACTTTGTCAGTAGTTTATAGAATGAAACCAAAACGTTCATTCTACTCAAACATATGCCTATAAATAGTAAAACCAGAAACAGTGAATATTTGGAGTGGTCTCTTAATTTTTTTCCAGAGCTGTATATATTAAGAAGTAAGTAGGTGACATTCTTCTGAAGGATGATAAAGTACCTTGTCCTGAGATGTCGAAGGCAGACGTGTCCTTTCCTCTGTCGTCACTGAGCACGGCCTTGAAGACACCCTGATCCTTTCTGGAGAACTGGAGAAACAATTATCATTATTATTATAATAAATACATTAATTAACAAGCAGCTAGCCTGTAACATGCACATTTCAGACACATTAAATAAACTGTAAGAAACATAGAAACCCATTACAAAATAAACAAGATACTGTCGCTAGTTTATACATTTGTAAAATACTTTTTTTTCTTGTTTTTATATTTTATTTATCTATTTATTTATTTTTAAATTATTGTTTTTTCCTCATAGTAGAACTGTGTGCATTTCTCTACTTTTGTCATTTTCTAAGAGCCGGATCATGACAGCGGTTACTGTATATAATTCCAACAACTCCCTACCAGTTAAAAAACAACTTACATTTAATTATTATGATATTATGGCGTGTCTCTGTGTGTGTGTGTTTGTGTGTGTGTGTGTGTGTTTGTGCATGTGTGTGTGTGTGTGTGTGTGTTTGTGCGTGTGTGTGTGTGTGTGTGTGTGTGTGTGTGTGTGTGTGTGTGTGTGTGTGTGTGTGTGTGTGTGTGTGTGTGTGTGTTGTGTGTGTGTGTGTGTGTGTGTGTGTGTGTGTATGTGTGTGCTACCTGAGGGATGGCGAGAGCGCAGGCTCCAGACAGAACGTTGGGAGGAGTTTCTGGAACGAGCTCATCGTCCTCTTTGTACCAGTGGAAAGATGTCTCCTTCTTCACATTCGCCACCTGATAGACACAGACACAGAGGGATTAATATGATGGATAGATAGATAGATAGATAGATAGATAGATAGATAGATAGATAGATAGATAGACAGACAGACAGACAGACAGACAGATAGATAGATAGACAGAGAAAGGTGAAAAAGTGAGAGATATTTAAACTCTACCTTGCAGGCGAGCATGACGGTGCAATCCTCAGTGACAGTGAAGTACAGATACTCAGAGAAATGAGGACCTGAAAGGACAAAGTGGAATCACTTTATTAATTAGGACATTAACAGTAGTACCAACATAAAGAGGAACAAGGCTCTGCCAAGGCAATGTGTTATTTTAAAATCGCATAAAAATTAACTATGCTTAATATATGTGTGTGTGTGTGTGTGTGTGTGTGTGTGTGTGTGTGTGTGTGTGTGTGTGTGTGTGTGTGTGTGTGTGTGTGTGTGTGTGTGTGTGTGTGTGTGTGTGTGTGTGTAGGTACCTTGCTTCCTGATGTGCTCTTTCCTCTGGAACTCAGCCTCCCTCAGTGCAACTTTGAAAACTGAAACAGATAAAACAAAACAGGGTCACGATCCATTAAGTGTTCAACATGTTCAACATTAAGTTTTACAATCTGCTGAAAAGTAAAATAAATGTCCTACTCTTTTTTCTTAATATTGTTAAGTATACCATGTTTATCGCTAAAATAATGTTAAAGTAGTTTTATTTTAAAGATTTTTTTGTGGCATTTTCAAGCTTTATTAGATAGTACAGAGTTGAAATGGGGAGACAGAGAGAGAGGGGATGACCTGCAGTAAAGGTCCATGGGTCGGATTTAAACGCGCGACCACTGCAACGAAAGGCCGGAGCCAATATGGTACGTGCTCTATCCACTACGCCACCAGAGCGCCCCCATGTTAAAATCGTTTTAAATGATCAATAAGCTACTTAGTGAGCCAGACTAACTTTTAATATGGCTGGCTCTTCTGTCTGTACACGCTTTGTTTGATGATGTTCTGACTGTGACTCTATTTTTATGTTCTCTGTTGTTTTTAAATGATTGTCTGTAACTAAATGTGCTGCTGCCTGTCTTGGCCAGGACTCTTTTGTAAAAGAGATTTTTAATCTCAATAAGACTTTCCTGGTTAAATAAAGGTTAAATAAAAAATAAATAAAAATAAATATCAGCTATGTGAGAGTGCATTATCCTCACCGTCTCCCACCAGCACCAGTGAGCTCTGGTTCTTGGCCTTTCCGTCGGTGATCTGCACGGTGTACGTTCCCTCGTTGGCTCTGGTGAAAAGCTCCACCGTCATCTGGATGATTCCTGTGTTCACGTCGTGGCTGATCTTATGTCCCTGAGGGCAAAAAAACAAAGAAAAAGATTGAATGAATGGAACCTGGAATGCTTTGTGTGCGATTAAAAGCGCTGTATAAATCCAATCCATTATTATTATTATTATTATTATTATTATTTATATATTTACAAAACAACAAGAAAGCAATGTTCAAAATCTAAGCAAGTTTGTCTAAAGATGACTTCTACGTTTTAATTTCTAGACCTTACAACATACAGTATATCTTTACTGCACATAAGAAGCTACTGGAATTATATAATACAAAACAAAACTTGTAGAATGGTAGAATTCTTAATTATTTAGATCAGATAAGAGAAAGGCTAAACACACATCGGACTATAAGTGATTTACTATTTAGCAGTCAAGAGACCTGACAGGTTGCTGCTCCTTTATAAAAAATTAATTTAAATTCACACATTTACAGACCCAGTCAACAAAAACAATGCAAATAATAAAAATAACATTATTACATGGCTGTTGTATTAGTCTGTATAATAACATGTCTTCTTAATAAATAGGCCTATGAGTGTGTTAATTATGTTGTTCATTTTTAAACAAAGTGAATATGAATACTAAAGGGGGCGCCTTTAGCTCAGTTGGTAAGGCATCCCCCTCCCGGGCCGGGCCCAGCAGCAGACCCGGGTTCGATTCCCACCCGCGGTCGTTCTCTGCATGTCACTCCCCTCTCTGCCCCATTTCACCTCTGTCTCTCTGCACTATCAATAAAGCAAAAAAATGCCCAAAAAATATCTTTAGAAAAAAAAAAAAAAAAAAAAAAAAAGGAATATGAATATGAATATGAATACTAATGGCGAGTTACCTCTCCACTGGTGACCTCCTTGTCGTTAACGATGAAGCGGTAGGAGACGGAGGGAGACAGTTTGACGGCCTGCAGCCAGAAGCGCACGTGGCCCTTCTCCAGAACCTCGTAGTTCAGACCGTGTTTCAGAGGAACAACTGCACAACGAAAAACACAACACACTCATTTATATTTATCAACAAATTAACAATTTTTTTTTAACGTTATTTATACATACAGGTAAACCCCATCGAGACCGGAGACTCTTTTTCAAGGGAGACCTGTTCCCATTTAAACGTTACCATTCATAAACCGATAGCAGGCTAACGATCGACATTCACACGAGGCAAGGTGGGCGAAGTGTCTTGCCCAAGGACACAATAACCATGACACAGATGGCAGGGTTGGGATCGAACCGCCAACCCTTCGATCATTAGTTGACCCGCTCTACCACCTGAGCCACAGTCGCCCAAATCGTATAATAATAATTCATGCAAGTAGAATGAATGTAACCGATAGTGAAGGCCTGCTGCTAGTGCAGGATACTCACTGGGTGTCTGATGGCATAGCTGAGCTCCAGCATGGTGTTCAGGGCTGCAGAGAAGAACAAACAAACATTAGCAACAAAACAACAAAGATGAGAATTTTGGTAAATCTTTTCTCCATTTAAAGGTGTAGTCAACGATTCTGGAAAGCGATTGTTGACAAAATCACTTTTTGTCAAAACAGATTCGCTACCTCTCCGTATTGTGTGTGCTCTTAAAAAAATAGTGTGTTAAAAAAACAGCCTAGGATCGGTAAACGGGCATGTTGCTAGCTAGTTACATTGGGCCCCTTTTATTTACATACCCTTTGTTTACAGAGCATATAGGCTGTGTATTAACAATGGATTTCATTCCAGCGCACAAACAGTACAGACAGGTAGCAGATCATGAGGAGATATTCACTCATTTCTAACAAAAAGTGATTTAAAAAAACAAGCGTTCTCCAGAATCACTGACTCCACCTTTACACTGCCTGAACCTACCGTCCTCAGACAGAGTGTGGCTGCCGGAGACACCGTCTGTGTCTGTGACGACCACAGAGTATCGGCCCAGATCGTCCTTATCGGGGTTGGTGAAAGTCAGTCGGGAGCTGAGAAACAAACACAGAAAAATGTATTAAATATTATATTATATGATATATTAAATAGCTGTTAAGGTCGTCATCATTGTATTACTACGTACATAGGAATAAAAACTAGAAAATGCTTTACATTGTACATTAAATTCTCCACATATCTCATCATTTAAATGGGCACTATATGGACAGGGATCATTTTTAATCTACATATCACTATCACTATCTATATATTTATTTTCTTAAACCATTTTTGTCATTTGGTCTTTGTCTTTGCGTCATCGTTTTATTTGTCAATTGTTTTGTCTTTTTGTGTTTTGTGTCCTTTAGACATTTAAACACTCACTGCTGCTGAAGAGGGCCAAACTGTATTTTGTTGTGTATTACAATGACAATAAAATCCTTGAATTTTGAATCTTAAAAAAAAAAAAGGTTTGCAGATTTCAATGCAAGGTTTTCCCAGACACTTGTTCCTTCTGTAACTAAAGCAGAAGCCAAATAAAACACTCTGAGCTCTGCCAGAAGCGCTCTGTGGATGTGTTGAGGATTATGTCTTGATCTGTGAGCTTACGTTCTGCCCTTGTTGGTGACAGCGACCCGGGGACAGTCTCCGATGGCTTTGTAGTTCTTGGACCAAACGAACTTGGAGGTTTCAGAGATCTCACAAGCCTCCAGAGAGAGGAAGATATCTCCGGTCTCCACGTCCACACCGGCCTCAATCTCCTTGGTGCCTGTACACATGGATCATATGGAATTGGATACATTTATTTCAGACTTTAAAAAAATAAAAAATTTAAATTAAAAGCACGAAAAAAAAACAATGTTTAAATTATTTCACAAATAGGAAAAATAAAAAGCATATTAAAAATATTCTATTGATAAGCCTGAAAAGGAGAAGGAAGATAATATAGAACTAATTTAATCCTCAAATAACGCTCAATAATTAATATTTATTAAATTAACTTCCTGCATTGTTATAATCTCTATACATACAGTATATACAAAACTAAGAAATTATAAGTATACAAATATATAATAAATATCAGATTTAGAATCAGAAAATGTTTATTGCCAGGAATGGTCACACATAAAGTGAATAACAATAAACAAACAATAAACATTAACAGAGAATTATATATTTAAAAGCAAGTCAAAGATTATAAATAGAAAATGTACATACAATTAAAATATAGAGGGATATGTGCAATTATTAGTTATTTAAAAATAAGCCAAGACATGATAAAGGATTTTAAAGCAAAGCTAAAAATAGGAACAAAAGCATTTTTTTTTACGCAAGTTTTTTGTTTGGTATAAAGTGCTATGTGGTTAACTAGTAAAACTTTTATATTTTTACAACCAGTATTCTCATTATTCCCCCTTTAGGGTTCAGGGTTAAGTTGTTGATGTTACCTTGGAGAGCTTTGGCACACACCGGCTCAGACACCTGGGAAGCTTTTCCGACTCCGTTTGAGTTGACGGCACGGACTTTGAACACGTAACTCTCACCTTCCACCAGACCTTTCACCTGCAGAAAACCAGGGAATAAACCTTGTCACATATACTGTAGGCCTATAGTGTGGACTCAAGTTCCTAATTTAAACGTTCAATAAAGAGTCTCGTCTATTAAAGGTGGAGTCAGCGATTCTGGAGACGCTTGTTGTCAAAATCCCTTTTTGTCAAAATCAGTGAATATTTCCTCACGATCCACTACTTGACTGTACTGTGTGCGCGCTGAAAAAACAAATGTTGTGTTATTAAGAAGCCTATGCTCTGTAAACTGGTATGCAAACAAGGGGTATGTAAACAAAAGGGCCCACTTTAGGTAGCAGCAACATGCCCGTTTACAAAGCCTAGGCTGTGTATTAACAATGGATTTCTTTTTCAACACACACAGAGTACATACTGGTAGCGGATCGTCTGGATATTCCCTGATTTTGGCTAAAAGTGATTTTGACAACAAGCGTTCTCCAGAATCACAGACTCCACCTTTAATTGAATTATTTCATGTTCCCACACATTATTTCTAGTTGGACAGTCTGTCTCCTACCTGCAGGTAACGATGGTTCACAGCTTCCTCAGTCAGAGACACAAACTCGGTTGAGCCCTTCTTGGCCATTTCCACCATGTATCCGGTGACTGAGCTGGCCCGGTGTAGACTGGAGCCTTCCACAGCAGCACCAGAGAATGGCTTCTGACCTCGCTGAAGCTCAGGTCGTAGGCCGGACCTGGAGGGGGGAATACAAACCCATGAGCAAGGCAGGAGAGCAGATACACCTCGGAGTTATGTCTGTAGTTTGGCGTCATTTTGTGTCACATAACAACAAGCAACTTTCTTCTTATAACTTCAGGATCGAAATACTACAGAAAATTCTGTTTGGACCGACCCACCGTAGCTGGAAACAATGCTATCGATATAACCTAATATACAGATAGAATGTGTTTTGAGTTGTACTGTAGCAAGTGAGACAATAAGCCTGTCGATATTTAAATATGTGTTGAAGCCAATACTTAGACCTAGGCTGTATATTAACACACACATTTTTTTCAGCACACACACATTACAGACAGGTAGCGGATTGTGAGACGATATTCGTCGTTTTTTACAAAAAGTTATTGTAGTATTTCTATTATTTGAGGAGCAGAGATGGCTCTGGTACCTGGCTGCTCCATGGTCCAGGCCTCACACTTCATGGGGTTGCTGGGGTTAGAGGGGATGCCCACTCCGGCCATGTTAGCCGCCTGCACCTTGAACTCATAGAAGTTCCCTGCAGTCAGACCGTCAATCTGCAGAGGAGAGGAGGGAGGAGAGAGAGAGAGAGAGAGAGAGAGAGGAGAAGAGAGAGAGAGAGAGAGAGAGAGAGAGAGGTGTGATGTGATTATTGGATTAAATGCAAAGATGGACAGAAACTTCTAAATCTAAAGGGCATTTTCAGACTTAAAACTCTGAGCCAATGTTGATGTTTTTGTTCCATGGTAGAGATCTGATCTGGTTTGGTTTGGGTCCACATGTCAGTTCTGTGAGTGAACTTTAGAACTTTCCATGACATACCTACGTCCTGTCATTATCACCTACATGAGCTGCTTCTGCCTATACTGGAAATTGATTGAAGACCATTGTACAGTTAAACACTTTGTCTCATCCTCTCCCCATGTGCTACCGCGGCAAATTTTTCCTCTCGTCACTGTCGATAGTTGGCAAGGACTTTTCTGTAATTGTTCCCAAAGTCGGAACCAACAAAACATGTTTTCACACTGGACAAGAACCCAGCCACGGTTCAGTTCGATATGAACCCAGGCCACCTCTCTTCATATGATTTGGTTCACGTGTGGATTTTGTTTAGATCAAATGGAAAAGTGGAAAAGTCCAGACCAAGTGGGACAGGTGAAAAAGTGGAAAATTAAGTTTTAAAGTCTCAACCTCAAACTTAAATGCGTTATTTTCTTCTTCTATTGAATCATTTAGGGCCAGTTTTACAGACATGGATTTAGTCTAGTCCTCGATGGAAATGGAAATTTGAATGGAGATTGTCCATTGAAAGTACAATTTAGACCAGGACTAGGCTAAATCCATGTCTGCAAAACCGGCCCTTAGTGCCTGACTGGACTGGAGCTACTCACAGTGCAAACCCTCTCGGTGATGGCAGACGTGTTGACCTCCTTCCACTGCAGCTTGTCAGCGTTCCTGCGGTCCACGTAGTAGGCGTTGATCTTGGTTCCTCCGGTGTGTTTGGGTTTCTTCCAGGCCACCGTCATGGAGGCGCCGTCACAGCTCAGCAGGGTGATGCCGAACGGAGGGCTGGGAGTCGCTGGATAGCAACGTTCAATGATTAGTATGGAGTTTAGATATTTAACTGCAACAAAATGTACTTAAACTTGTTCAGATTCGCCAACTATTCCAATGGACATAACTTTTCCAGGATGCTAAGACAGAGGAGAAGCAGAGTTTGCAATACATATATTCCAACATTTCAACCAAAATTGACTTGAAAGTTTGACCTTAAACATCTTGACTGGCTTTAACTGCTGTGATGTTACACAAATAATGATAGAATAATAGAAAGAAATCCATAATTATATGTTTTTTGGTAAAATAATACACTTACATTTTTTTTTAAAGAAAAAAGAAAAACTAAATTTGTACTTTTGGGTTAAGTTTCTTTATTCATTCCAATAGATGGAAGGAATAATATGTAATAAAGCATTTTATTTATTTATTGTTTATGATCTATGAGTGTGGTTAAAGTAACAATCCACCATTACAATTTTTTTTGGTGTTTTGATTATAATTGTGTTCTAAACGGGTTAATGAGAATATATCTGTGTTTGATTATTTCAATTCATGCTCTTGACATCTGCGACAGTAGCTTAATGTGGTAATAGTGTGGTTTTGTAAAGTAAGATTTTGTGATGTTATCAGTGCACCAGTCAGTGCCATTTTGTGCCTACTTAGTTCAGTGACATTGTAAATGTGCAGGTCTGTGATTTAGACATATAATGCAAAGTGAACGTGGAGAGAGTGGGTAAATCAGGTGGGAAGAAAATATAAAATGAACTACATCATACATACCATATTCCACCCCTTTGCCTGAATAGAATAATGAAATGAGCCACACTGATCACCATCTTGTTTTTGACAATGAGGTATTCTCTAATCACCTTTATATTCTCTATAGAACCTACCAGCTTAGTTTTTTTCTTCTTTTTTTGAGCAATCAGATTTAAGATGCATTTCACTCATACATTCAGGACAAATGTTCTATAGCCATTACAATTGTGCAATGTGCATAATAAAATATACAGCTCTGGAAATAATTAAGAGACCACTCCAAATGTTCAGTGTCTCTCGTTTTACTATTTAGAGGCATATGTTTGAGTAGAATGAACATTTTGGTTTTATAATTTAAACTACTGACAACATTTCTACCAAATTTCACCTGAGAATATTGTCATTAAGAGCATTTTCAATAAGTTATGTAGAGATGAAGATTGAAGAAAAATCCAGACTGGTCTCTCCATTTTTTCCGGAGCTATGTATAGTATATATAAAATTGGAATCTTCATGAAATAAAATTACACGCTAAGCACAAAAGAAATATTGAAAAAATAAAATAAAACAATATGTGAATCTATCTAACACATACTGTATGGGTGAACATAGAACCTACCAGCTTGGTTTGAGTGAATAAAATGCATTTAGTTTTATTATAAATGTGACGTTGCTCTTACCGAGTGCGGCTTCCACAGCGATGGGAGAAGACTCCTGAGACTCTTCACTGTGGCCGAACAGGTTGACGGCCTGGACACGGAAAGTGTAGGTCTCTCCTGGGATCAGACCGTGCACCACAAACCTAAAACACACACAATGAACTTTAACTTGAATTACATATAATGAAAAAGACGGTGCCATAATCCAGTGTATCTTAAATCTTTGGGAGCTTGGCATATCAAATAATAGGCAGAAAACTCAAATATTATCTTTTTCTGAACAGGAACCTTTTTCCAACCTTGTATTATACCTTGTGGTCGGCAAACACATTTTTTTATTTAGATGAAATACATGTATGGAAATTTTCCACACTGAATTTCCATCATACATTTGTTTATTTAAATAATAAAAAACTGTAAATTTGGCATTATCGTAGAAACTCATGTATCAATAATATACATTTGGTGTTTTAGGGTTGAAGTCTCAAAGGGTGATTGTGAATCTGTGTCTGTCTGAAAAATGGGAGAGACTCTGTTTTGCTTCAAATGAAAATAAAACTAAAATGAGGTGTGGAAACTGTATCTCCTGCCCTTAGCTGATGTGAGGTGAAGGGCTTTACCTGGTGTGTTTGAAGGGTTTGTTGTTACAGGCGAACCATTCCTTGGACCCGGCTACGCGGCCGTCGATGTAATATCCCATGAGGTTCTTCAGAAGTTTGGGCGCCTCCCACTGAACGAACACAGACGACTTGGTGTTTCTACTGGCAACCACCTGACCCGGGGCGGAGGGGACGCCTGGTCCAAGGGGGGGGGATAAGTAGTAAATATATTATTAGCAATAATCAATACTTATGGTTCCATTTAGAAGGGTATAATCTGCCTTTAATTTAGGGAAAACAAAATTAGTCGTTGAATTTATACAGTCAAGAGATCCAGGAAAAACTATATACAGATATTAACCAAAAGAAAGGGAAAAAAAGTGATTTATTTACAACATCCGAAGCTTCAGAATAGCTGTCAATCATAGGAATCTTGACCTGAATTTTTCAAAAAAATACCATCTACACTTTCTGGAAGCAATATACCGATTTCAAGTCATTTGCTTTTATATGAAACAGAAATACTAATACATTTCTGCAAATCGTTAGCCTCATTGCATAATTGCCTAAATCATATTTACTCTCCTCTACATCTACTTTTCGTTAGCCTAATAGCATAATTGCCTAATTCATATTTGAAGGGTTATAGAGTAGGGTAAAGTAGATGTAGAGTAGATAGATGTAGAATCGAGTAGATGTAGAGTAAAAGTAGAGTAGAGGTTAATATGATTTAGGCAATTATGCTATGAGGCTAATAAAATGTTGCTTATTGCAGGTCTGATCTTTCACATGTTGTCTCCTCCGTACCATAGCTTAATAAAATGACATGCAAAGTGAAAGTTGTGTCTTTGTGGTGATTCAAATGAACGGTGAGCAGTCATTGTGCATAAACAAAAACACAGTGTATTTGAGTCTGTGAAACTGATTGAAATGTAACATGTTGTGAGGGTTGTTTTTTAAGTCCCATGGAGCAAAACGTTGCTAGACAGGAACACACAGACACACACACATAGTGACAATGTAAACTAATTTGTGATATGACAACAGTGCTGTCACATTAAACTGTACATACCAATCGGCAGCTCAATACCTGGAACATACAGTAATCCACTTTTAACAGAAGGTCGTGTTGGTGTATACATTTGTGTGTTTGCAGTTCAGATATTCACTTAAACTCTTGGCATTAAGACTGTTTAAAAAGAAGGCTTTTCCATCGTTACAAAAGCTAAAATTCTGAATAGATCGTCTCTTGTTAAATATGGATTTATGTTTCATAGTCCATATATTTGTTTTGGAGAAATGTTTAACTACAAAACTAATAGAAAGGTTTGATTTGTTGTTATATAATCTTACTAACATTATTTAATCAAAGACAATTTTGTTGCATTATTTGGTAAAATAAAATCTAGAGTGTTGGAACTCCCTTCCCATCTCCTTTCCTCCTTATTCCATTCAAATTATTCCACAGTACTTTTCAAACAGGGTCTTAAAAGTTAACAGTATATCAAAGTGTGCCAGCTGCTCACCTGACATTTATATCTCAATGGATAAAGAATGATACTTCCTGATATGGGTGGATATTGAGATCGTCCTTATGAAGATGTAGGTTGAAAATTTCCTTTTTTAAATACATTTTGTATTTATTTGGGGCGCACCATTGGGCCCTATAAACAGTTAGGGGGTGTACTATTAAAGATATATAATATTTGTGCAAATGAGACTTATGAGAGTCTTTTTAGTACAGCTTACTGTAGACTTTCTCTTGTTGAATATGGATTTTTGTTTCATAGTCCATATATTTTGTTTTGATTAAATGTTTAACTACAACAACAACTAAAAGTAAATGTTTATTTGTTGCATCTGTCATAATTTTTGTATTTCTTTCTTTGGTTTTGAGCATATTTGTGCAAAATTAGACTTTTTGACAGTCATTAACATTTTTAGTACAAAAATACATAGACGATAATATAAAATGGTCCCGGGCCTTACCATCCTCATCGACCTTTTGGATGTGGTCTGAGGGCTCGGAGGCCTCACTGGAGCCGTACATGTTGACAGAATACACTCTGAACTGGTACTTTTGCCCGTCTTGCAAATCAAAAACCGGATAACGCGGAGAGTGAAGTTCTACCGCTGTGTTGATCCGCTGCCATGCTCCAGTGCCTGCTACGCACTGAGGGAGAGTCGGGGAGGGGTGGGGGGTTGTAGAATATTTGATAAGCATAAAAAAATAAAACACATGTAACCTCTTAAACTTTGGTGGACTCTAGGCAGTAGATCCATCTTAACGTACTCATGTTAAGTAGCTAAGCTCTTTTCTATAATGGAGAACTAAAAAAAAAGTTAAAAATTTCAGGATGAATTTGGGGGAAATGTGTGTGTGTATAATAATGCATAATAATCGGAAATCCCTATATTTGGTGCAGTGGAGCAGACATTAAATTTTTTTTAAATAAAACTTTGGTTTGAAAATTTCACAAAAAATGTGTGTGGGGACAAGCAGAACTGCACGTGATTCTGTCAGTTTGCATCAGATAAATTAAGGAAATTTGAATATAAACAAACTAAATTGAATGAGAAAATCTTGAGTTTAAGAGGTTAATGTCTTCTTTATACTTTCTATTTTCCCTACATTACCAAGATTAATAACAGTGGGCTATATTGATGGAATTGAAGGTGAATCGAACACACACACCTTCTCGATGACGTACCGCAGCGGCGCTCGTCCGCGTGGGCTGGGAGGTTTCCAGCTCAGCACGACGTACGTTTTGAAAACCTCTGATGCGTGAACATCGGTGGGTTCCCCCGGGATAGTAATGTAGCCTAGTAGGAGTGAACGGGGTTGAGGCCTAAACTACAAACTGCTGCAGCTACTGTAGAAGTCCCACATTGAGTGTGTGTGTGTGTGTGTGTGTGTGTGTGTGTGTGTGTGTGTGTATTTTTAACTGGGTGTTGTGAAGTGTTTTAAATTATGTTTTCTTTTATAACACTATGTTAATTAATTGAGTTTTTGTTTGAAAAAAAGGATACAACTGAAATCCTTATCTAAATTCAAAACTAGATGCATTTACATTTTTAAAGTCAGTAAACCCACTAAGTTTTGAAAGTAGTTGAATAAACTGCAGTGAAAATGTGGGACTTCGACAATCAACAGCTTTGAGTTAAAAGATAGTAATAAGTTGATATAATTATATTTTTGGATTAGTTTTTGTGTTAAAAGATTTTCGTTAACAAAGTGAAGAAAAAAAACACTCGACACAGAACTCTTGTGGTTTTAATTGAAAACAGAAAAGAAGATTTTTAAGTTGATTATAGCGTCAATGGAAAAGATGGAGTTAGATCAAAGATCGCACGACAGTTAAGACGGGAGGAGAAGAAGGGAAAAGGTTTGTTTTTTCTGTGTAGATGTTAAGGGTGATTATTATTCTGAAAATATTGACCAGAGTGATGTGTTTATGGTTAGAGAGAGAAACTTGTCTGTTGTTTTTTAAACATTTCTAATGGTAAATGGACTATACCGATATAGTGCTTTTTAACCCTAACCCTAACCCTACACTGATAGCAGCAGCTACCACGCAGGGCACAAGCAGGGTGCTGGCTAACCATCAGAACAATTGGGGGTTAAGTGTCTTGCCCAGGGACTCTTTGACATGTGGCAAGAGTCGGGGGTCAAACCACCGACCCTGAAATCAATGGATAACTACTCAATCTAATTACCCCCCCAGTCGCCAACTGCTAAATGTAATGTTGTTGTCATGGTACTGGTGAGTTTTGGAAAGTAGGGAAAAGGTGTTAGTGTTTGGTTTGTGTGAGATTCACAATCAAGTGATTTTTTTTAAAGGATTAAAAATCAAACCACTGAACCCAGATCAGTTTTTGTTTGGTGAACCACTGTACCTTCCAGGTCATCGTCCTTGATCACTATGTCGTATTTCCCTTCCATTTTAATCACTGTCGTAGTAGAAAACCACAACAACAACAACAGTTAACAGACAGCCGTATCCGTCCGGGGTGTATTTTAGTATTTACCTTCGTCGGTACCTTGCAGCCTCTCGCTCTCTGCGGGGTCGAGGGCGATCACCTTGTCAGACTTGCGGGACGGCCTGCTGATGCCGGCGCTGTTCACGGCCCGGACCCTGAAGTGGTACGAGTGGCCCACCTTCAGCCCGTGAACCGGGTATTTACAAACCTTCACCGGGGCGTCGTTACTCTGGACCCAGGTGTCGCTGCCCGATTCACGCCTATAGACACACACAAACACACACGACACACACACACACACACACACACACACACACACACACACACCACACACACACACACACACACACACACACACACACACACACACACACACACACACACCACACACACACACACACACACACAGGACATGTGACGTCATTAGCAAGAAAAACTAATTTTCATTTTGTAATGTTGACTTAAAAGTTGCTTCAATATTGGTCTGTTGGTTAGTTGGTTTGTCACTATAAACAACCCCATTCACATCAGTCATTTCCTTTTTTGTTCAGATAAAAATATTGATACATTCTATGCCATCATATCGTATTTTCTATTATTTCCTAGGCTCTAAGTGCAATGTAATTTGCTTGTGTTCATGTAGGGTGAACCTTGAATAATCATTATTATTTTTTTCATGTCAAGTCTAACTTTATTGTCAATTCCTAAAATATGCAGGAATACATAAGGATCGAAATGGCGTTTGTCTCTGACCCATGGTGCAATAGAAACAATAACACTTATAAAATAAAGTAGAATAAGATAAAGATAAAGATTTTCAAAGATAAAGATTTTAAGCGAGCAGACTGACTGGTCCACGAAGTATCCGCTGATTGCCGCCTCGTTGACGGTGTTGGGTGGTTTCCAGGCAACCATGACGTAGTCAGAGTTGATGTCATAAGCCTTCACGCTCATTGGAGCCCCGGGCGGCCCCTTAGCTAGATCCTGCCCCCTCCGCTCATCTAGGGAGAGAGGAAACAAGGGCATGAGGTAAGATAGGAGGAAGGATATGCTGCACACACACACACACACACACCACACACACACACACACACACACACACACACACACACACACACACACACACACACACACACACAGCACGCACGCACACACCGCGCAAAATAATCCCTAATTTTGTCAGGTTGAGGCTCGTCTTCAGAGCAGGTTTGGTGGGAAATGAATGAACTTTAACTCTAGTTCATGAGCCTGTTAAATGCTGCGTACTACTGATGTGACATTTAAAATGGGCTGAGATTCGGGTTCAGTCCTACAACACTGACCATGTTAAGAAAACGTTTTACAGCTGATTTCCAAGAGAATGTGACCAAATAAGGTGATTTTGTAATTTGTAAAATCATCATTTAATAATGCTAATCTCCTATGTACCGTAATGTAACTTTATTTAAACTGGGACAATTTACAAAAGAAACATTAACCTTGTTTAAGCCCAGGAAAGATGTATTGTACCAGGTTGTAGCAAGTTGTTATTTTCCAATGATAGATAGATACACATAGGATAACATATTTAAAAGATTACAAGATAAAATTATTTACAAATACACAGGAATTCATGTGGAAAAAACCAACAATAACTATAGAAGAGTAGCTACCTCCCCCTTTTATTTGATTTAATTTTATTTCTTCATGTGTTTTTTTTTTTTTTTTCATATTGATTGTTTATTTTTGTTTCTTGTAGTGTATATTTCGTGTTGTTGGGTGTGAGGGTGGGATGTGGGTGGGGTATGTTCGGGAAAAAAAGGGGAAAAAATTTGTACTCATTGTGCTACAATTTCTTTGTTACTAACATTTAATAAAACAACCTTTGAAAGAAAGGAATTCATGTGGAATACATGTGCTGCATGGAGGTCTTACCTGCGACGAACAGGTAGGCGCTGTGCTCCGCGGTGCCGTCCTTAGTGAAGATGCGCAGGGTGTACAGACCCTCGTCGTCCTTGGCCAGGTGAGGCAGAGTCAGACTGGCCTTACTGCCTCCCACAGACATCTCAGCCAGCTTTCCCGCCTTCAGCAGCTTATCTGATGGGAGATTGAAGTGACCGAAATTACACTTGTTAACACACTGTATGAATTTGAACGTGATTAATAAATAAATTGGCAAGAAAACAGTAACATTGAGTTTAAAGGTGCTATGAGGAACTTTTAAATGTTTCTGAAAAAGTCAAAAAAAATTCTCTGATGATCATACATTACATGTAACATCAAAAAAGACCATCAATGCAAAGAAATGCTATTTTGATATTGTTTTTCTTAATGCCTTTGTCATGGGTACACTCACCCAGGAACAACAGCTGGCTTCGTAAAAAAAACCACTATCGCTTTTGTGTTCTAGAATTAACACAGACTGAGAGTTCCTCGTTGCCACTTTAATTGAATTGAAGCGAACTATAAAAAAATCAATAACAATGCTATTGAGTCCTTGAGCAAGACATTTCTTCTACAGCTGAACCCATGATACACAGAAAAAAATAAACACTGGATGAACTTGAAAAAATTTAAGTAATCGGTCACGCCTACCGGTAATATTCAATCTTTGATTCAATGTAAAAAATGAATTGGTGTAACCTGAAATTTATTTTTTACATTGAATCAAAGCTAAAATACTAGGTTTGACAGATAACTTCAATTGTTTTAAGTTCATCCAAGGTTATTTTTTTTAGTGATAGAGTGTGTGTGTGTGTGTGTGTGTGTGTGTGTGTGTGTGTGTGTGTGTGTGTGTGTGTGTGTGTGTGTGTGTGTCTTACCGTCTCTGTACCACTGTGCGATGGGGGGGACGTTGGGCAGGTCCGGGACCACCACCATGGTAGACACCAGACTGATGGATCCGCCCTCCACTCCGAAGCTCACACCAAACCGATCCAGCAGCGTCACCTCCAGCTTACTGGCATGGATCTCAGTCAGGTGAGGCACTGGGGAATATCAATGTTAATAATCAATAATTTTTCATAAGATACTCACTGCTACATGGCCTATCCTTTTAACGGTTGACAATGTGAAAGATATATAGAATAATATAATGAAGTCTAATATGTGTGAAGAGTGTTCAGTCAGTTGAGGCACTGGGCAAGATAGGGGGAATATCACTGTTAATTGTTAATTGTTTATTGTTAAAAGGATCCCACATTAGCTGTCACCAAAGTGGGACAAGCTAGCTGTTAATAATAACATTTCATAAGATACTTATTGCTACATGGCCTATTTTTTTAAAAGTTTGACATTGTATAGGACCAGAATAATGAAAATTATACTATAAAGTCAAATATGTCTGAGGAGTTTTCTAAGTAAATTAAGCATAAAATTTGACCTGATTGTTTAAGAAAACTTTCATATGGCTTGACTAATTTAAAAAAGATTATAACTTCTGTGTGTCGAATTTAACTTCCTAAAACACTAATATGTGAAATTTTAAAACGTTTTTTTATGAGTGTTCAATTAGATTATCAAGGGGCTCGATGGACTATTTACTCAGAGCAGAGGTTCAGCTTGTTGTTTGGATCCTTACAATAGTTTCCACTGCTTATCAGGTCTCTCTCACATGCGATGCTATTAGTAGCCAACTGACTCCATGTAGTTGAACTGGTTGAGTTTTGGACTGATTCCAACCAAAATTGAGATAGCTACATCCCCTGCTACCACTGCTACTGAAAAAATCTCTCCTCACCTAAACCAAGCTGGCAGGAGACAGCGGTTGATGATGGTTCTGTGAATAAATGAAAAATAAGAGTTATAACGAGGCAAGGCAAGGCAAGGCAAGGCAAGGCAAGTTTATTTATATAGCACAATTCAGACACAAGGCCACTCAAAGTGCTTTACAGGGGCAAGATTAGAATACATAAAACACATTATAAAACATTTAAAAGCGAATAAAAGAAGCAAATAAAATTAAAATTGCAGGTTAAAATGGAAACAAAGAAGTCTTCAGGGGGGAGGGAATAATGTTTGAATAAAAACAATTGGGAGTGAGAGGATGACTTACTCCTCACAGTGACTGCAGCCTTGCTGGTTGCGGTGCCGTGGGAGTTGGTGGCCACAGCGCTGTACTCAGCAGTATCGCTCACAGCACACCTACAACACCAGACAGATACAATGGAAGTTGATTAAAACATTAATATGTGGGGCGCTCCGGTGGCGTAGTGGATAGAGCGCGTACCATATTGGCTCGGCCTTCGTTGCAGTGGTCACGGGTTCAAGTCCGACCCTGGACCTTTACTGCATGTCATCCCCCCCCCCCTCTCTCTCTGTCTCCCCATTTCAACTCTGTACTGTCAAATAAAGCTTGAAAATGCCAAAAAATATCTTAAAAAAAAAAACATAAATATGTATCAACTGCTTTCCATAGAACATCCATATTAAACATGTTGAGCATCTTAATATCATGCTTTGAATTTAGTTTTCTAGATCTGAATTAAACAATTAAACTGTGTTTTTATCATAAATGATTAAATATTTCTTAATACTTTTTCAACACAAACTTAGATGTAGAATTGGTCATATGTAAATAGAAAAAAGGACTTTTGCTTGCTTTTAAAAATGTCACTCACAACACTATTTAAAGGGGAAATGTAAGGCCACAACTTTTTAAATTTTAAGAGGCTAAATATTGAAATATAATACTGGGAATTTATGACTATATGTAACAGTATAACAAATAGTTTGCTTACTTACTAATTAAAAATCTCATGAAGGCAAACTGTCGCAGTAAAAGTGCGTGTGGAATAAAAGTGTCAATAGTTAGTCATCATTAAAATGTTGGTCGTATCAAATCTCCTAATCTTCCTATATCTGAGCAAGAGAGGCAACAACCAGCGGAAAATTGAGCCGGTCTTAAAGTCTTGGCCCGGTCACACAGATTCACAGATGATTATACGGAGCAGTTAAGCTCTTTATTTCCTATAACACGACGTCAGTGGCTCCACAAGGTCAATTTAAGTCAATGTTTGATTACGGCACAAGACGTCTTGTACTGGCTCTTTTGAAAAGATGATCTCATGTATTGGTGTGTGTGTGTGTGTGTGTGTGTGTGTGAATGTGTGTGTGTGTGTGTGTGTGTCTGTGTGCGTGTAAGTGTGTGAGTGTGTGTGTGTGTGTGTGTGTGTGTGTGTGTGTGTGTGTGTGTGTGTGGTGTGTGTGGTGTGTGTGTGTGTGTGTTGGGGGGGAGGGGGGGAGATCTCTGGAAAGGAGTTGCACCAAGGCTTGTGACAGCAACTGAAGAGGGGTTTGAGGTTAGAATAGATGGAAGAAATGTGACCCTAACCCTGGACGAGGACTATTTTAAAAGACTAACCGTGTTCTCAGCTGTGAGGGAACACACATAAACTCAACCTGTGTTCTTCTGCTAATAAATCTTTTTTAACTCGGATTCAGAAAAAATTCTCATATAATTTTTTAAAAACAAAGTTAGTGACATAAACGTCCGTCTCCTGTCTGACCCTGTCATGTAACTACGGGCGACCAGGAGATATGCAAAGCGTCATAGAGAGAGAACGAGAGCAGGGGAAGAATTTAAAGGCTCGAATGACGCAAAGGTCAGCAGTTCCACGCGAACAGCTGAGGAGTCTTGAAGATGACGAATGGGGCAGCCGGCCCGACCCCCAGCCCAACCGAGGTCTGACAATCTTTCCTCTCCCTCTCTAGCGTTAAGGGGAGGTGGAGGACTAAAATACTACAAAATAAAAGAGGACCAGAGCATATTTGCACAAAGGTTTTTTTTTTATTTATTTTTTTATAATTTCAAAGTTCAAAGTTTTTTTTAAGAGGTTGTGTGTGAGGTGTTTGTCTCTCCAAATGGTATCTAGACTTACAGACAGTGTGTGTTTGAGTTTCATTTAGTCACTTCCTTTGTGTTATCATTTATGGCAACTGAATGGCACCTTCTTATTTGTTTCTTATTGGTTTTCAAAGAACCGCTATGAGTGATGTTTATAAGAATTTGTTGTTACCTGCCCAGGGATTACAGGAGGAAAATAGCAATTTGCTAAAACCTGTAACAATACATATTCCCTTGCTCTAAACAAGGTTAATGTTTCTTTTTTTACATTGTCCCTGTTCAAATAAAGTTAGATACAATTTTTATTTCATTTTGTTTGTCCTGAAGGGCTGTGTTAGTGTCTTACCTGCTAATGATCAGACTGTGGACTCCATACTTGTTTTCAATCTTGTACTTTCCTGGGGCGCTCAGTGGGTCCACTGGCGCTCCTCCTTTATACCTGGAAACAGTCAGCACTTTAACTGAAATGTTTTTCATGGCTACTAGCTCTCACTTCAAACTGGTCAAATCAGTATGTGACTCTCTGATGGTCCATCCCACAATAAAGTGTTAATTTGTTGTGTACTTAAATAGCAGCGGATATTTATTAAAAATGTAATAAAGGAATGCTAACAATGCTAACAAACTTTAGCATTGTTCAAAGGAAAATGCTGTATTTTCTTCAAGCAAAATTACAAACACCTAAACAGGACCTCCAAATATCAAATCAACAATTCTACCAAAATAAGACAAAAACTTGAAAAAATTAAGGAAATTATAAAAAGATAGCAACAGCATTACCATTAGAATAAAGAAATAAAAACTGTGTTAAAATCTAAAAATCCACTCTTCGTAAGCTTAACTAGGCTATGAACATTACATTTTTTTTTTGATTATTCTAACATAAAAGAAATCTGTGTTCAAATCTAAAAAGCCCAGTCCCATGAGATGTGAGTGTTCTGACCATTTGACAATGGGCCTGGGGGTTCCCAGCACGGTGCAGAACAGCTTGACGGGGGTTTTCTCCCAGACGGTGTGAGGCCGCAGAGCCACAATGAAGTCTGGCATCCTGGGGACCTCCTCCAACACAACCTTCTTGTACATCTTTTCCTGAACCTGGAGAGAGTAGACTGTGTCAGGTGAGTGAATAAAGCACAGTGCACAAGTCACAGGACAGTGATATTTAGGGGCGACTGTGACTCAGGTTGGCGGTTCGATTCCCGCCCTGCCACTTGTGTCATGGTTGTTGTGTCATTGGGCAAGACACTTCACTTGACTTGCTTCGTGTGAATGTGTATGATGCTGTATGTTTGTGTGTTATATGTATTTCCTGTTGTACTGTTTTTGAATGAACAGCCACATAGTGATTTCATTGGAATTAAAGTGGAGTCAGCGATCCGTGAAAATGCTTGTTGTCAACATCAATTTAGTCAAAATGAGGGAATGACGATCCACTACCGCATGCTGAAAAATACACAGCTGAACGTGAACTGTATGTAACAAAGGGTACGTAAACTCAGTGAGCCCAGTAGCTAGCAACATGCCCGTTTACAGAGCTATGCTGTGTATTAAAACTGGAGTTTCTTTCAGTGCACAGAGAGTACGACAGGTAGTGGTTGTGAGGAAATATCAACTGATTTTGACAAAAGTAATTTTGACAACAAGCATTCTCTAGAATCAATGCCTCCACCTTCAAGTGCTGCTTTTTGGCTTCTAAGAGTGTTTCCAAAAACTTAAAATCAGACCCCATAACAAACTCCTTGTCATCATTAACATTGCCAGCTGACATCACGATCAACAAGTCTGAAATCTGCCCGGAGACAAGACGGATAAAAGAGGCGAGGTCAACACTGCTGTTAAAATGAGGGCAGGGCCGACACATTCTGTACATAGCACCCATTCACACACAATGGAAATTTCACAGTTGTTCCATACTATGTTTTGATAAATTGATATTACTATGTATTTATCAATGATAAGAATTTAAAAATATATGCACTCGTATTGAGAAAACTGACAATGCCAATAACATCCATTCATTCCTGTTCTTCATTGATATTATAATTTTTTTTAATGTTGCTGTTCTCATCTACAACCAGAAAGATAAGTGGAAATTTATGATCATCCTGATAATGAAAATTCCCCACAATCAACATATTTTAAATGTTTTTCACGCGATTAACGATGAAATCTATACTTCCCATCTCTCTAGTGTAGGTCCATATCTTACAGTAAAAGCAGGTCAAAGATCGACTGTATCTGCTGATTAAGCAACAGTGTCTACTGATTTTTTTAAATGTATCTTGATTTTCATTCTACGCCACCTTTAAAGGCGATGAAATGAGTAGGGATTATAGTTTTTTCTAACAGTATAAATGAACTTGGAGAGACAGAGATGAAACGGGCATTAAAGGGAATGACATGCAGAGAACTCATGTGGGGGTAATGAAAATGGCAAATCTAAATTTTGTTAAGCTATGAATATGATCTATCAACCAGTTCTTATCTATAATTCTGTTTTAAACACAGTTAAAAAAATTTTTTAAATTAAAAAGACGGTTATCACTATATTACACATTTATTTTATTTTATTTATTAGACATAATTATTCATTATTCATATATATAGCATTTTATAGCTTTTCATACTGAAATGTAAATAACATAAAATTAACTATCCAAGCTAAATTAACTATTAAGGGTAGGACTAGATAACTTTTTGACTTCCTCCTACCCCTTTCGAGCATGTGTCTGTTGTTTAAATTATTGTTTAAAACATTTTTATTCATCTTTAATATTTAACTGTTTTTATTGCTTGTATGTTTGAAATAAAGACAGACAATCAATCAATCATCAATCAATCATCAATCATCAATCAATCAATCAATCAATCAATCAATCAATCAATCAATCAATCATCAATCAATCAATCATCACTCCTGGCAGAAGCTTGCTGTGCGGTTCTTACCTCTCTATTGATAGCGAGACTCTCCACTGTGGCCTTGGTGGCCATCCTCATCCTGTGGAGCTCCTCCTGGATCACTGTCAGTCCTCTCCCAAAGTTAGTGGCAACTCGCTGGTACTCCTCGGTTCCCTCAGCACTCCTACAAACACACAATTAATCCACTGTTAATCTATTTCACACATATCTATCTATCTATCTATCTATCTATCTATCTATCTATCTATCTATCTATCTATCTATCTATCTATCTATCTATCTATCTATCTATCTATCTATCTATCTATCTATCTATCTATCTATCTATCTATCTATATTAATTATTTTAGTGTCACTGGTTGTCAACCATGAGTTAGACTTTTAAAGAAAAGCGTATGTCCTAGAAATATTTGCAGCAAACTTTAATCTTGTAACTTTTATTAATTACAAATTTTTTTTTTTTTACATAATGGGCTCAAAATCATTAAATTCAAGACCTAATCTAAATTGGAGGAATAATTAAAGAAGAACTAGTGCAGAGTCAGTTCATGATGTGTCCATGCCATGCCTGGATTTTGATTGCACATCTCTTCTAGGTGTTACGATAGCGGTGCACTCTATCGTCCCTTTCGGCCACTCCAAGCATGCTACGTAAAGGCCAGAATAGACAGGCTCATTTCATTTTTTTCATTTACTTATTTATCCTCGAGAGACCAATTGAGGGTGACCTCATTTACAATGATGTTGAGTTAACAATCAATCAAAATCTGGCTGGCTGTGACTGGGTTTTCCCCCTCAGTTTTTCTCCAGAACATCTAGTTCACTAGTAACACTGACAAAATGCTCTGTCACTAACTATCCAGTAGGGACTGTAGTTCAGTATTACCCAGGTATAACCTTACTCCTAAAATAGCCCCTGACATATGAGTCTTATGTAAATCGACTCCATTCATAAAGCGCTTTTCCTATTTTTCCAGCCAAAGAGTTTACATGTTTTGTACACATTCACCCAATCAAACCACATTCTACACGATAGCAGCAGCTAACTCGCAGGGTGCAAGCTAACTCATTTAGGGCTCAGTGTCTCTTTACCCAGGGACATTTCGACATGTGGCGGAGAGACGGGGGATCGAACCACCGACCCTGCAACCCAGTGGACGACCGCCCTACCTGCTCACCACAGACGCCCCGTGGGAACTCACCTCTCCCGGAACCCCGGTACGGTATACGCTGGTTCCGCCATAGCCTGACTGGCCTGGGCCTGCACCTGGATCTGTGAGTGAGAGCTTGACTTCCTGTGGGGAGGAGATCCATCATTATAATACAAATCAGATATTCAAAAGGACGTCCCAACGAAACAGACTTTTGGTTTTCAGCTTTGCAGAAGCAGTCGCTAAGCCTCACCCTCCCATGATCCACCTGAGGCTTTTTGAGGTTGTACTATCATGTTTTTATTAAAAAAAATGATCAATTATTGATGTACAGTTGTATCTGTTGTTGTTGAATGTAACTTAATAATAACTCCATTTTTGTAGCATAACAACCTCAAAGTAACATTTTCAAGAACTTCCCCTTCATGATAGCTGATTAACAGACTTGCTTGCCTCCTTATTCACTGTGTAATTTCATTACAATTTGGGTCAAATCTATAGAGGAATGGTGAATAGGCGGCTGAGTGTTTATTACACATGGAGAAGGTTTGACAATTGGGAATCAGGTACACGTAATAAGATTTCATTTGAAAACTCCTTTTAAATGTACAGAAATTCTAAATGTTCTGCATAAAAAAACTATCAACTGAGAAAACTCGACATGTTTGATGCACTTTCATCAGTTATCTGAAGCTCTGACCACTGGCCTCAGGTCAGGTTCACTGAGTGTCATGCGGCCTCTGAAATAAGGCAGATGCTGAAAGACAATATTGCTCAGATCTGGCACTTGAGGCAGTTTAATGTTCTGTCCTCATCACTATAATAATAATAATAATAATAATAATAATAATAATAATAATAATAATAATAATAATAATAATAATAATAATAATAATGATAATAATAATAAAAATAATAATAATAATAATAATAATTATAGGATTTATATAGCACTTTTTTGGAGGTCACTCAAAGACGCTTTTCATGACATAGAATATACAGTACATAAAGATACTAAACTAATTCAAAAATGAGGTTCACTATAGTGACGACAAAGCTTTCAGCCTTCAGCTTCTATATCCTGTTGGGCGTAGCTTCGTTGCATAGCAGAGCTGGACTAAGAGCCGGGATGGGTGCAATACATTTGAAAAGCATTCTACAGCAATCTAGTAAAATACATACAGTACATTTCCTACAAATGCCTAGGTACAAAAAACTGACAAAAACTCTTTGCAGAAGCTACACAGCATCAGCAAAACCAGCATTATCTGTTGCCCTGACAAGCTTCTGGACCTCCAAAGCAAAAAGGTGCTACAGACTCACTCTTGACCATTTCAAACAAGATCATCTATTTCACAACACACATTTTTAAAAGATCCAGCAAGTTTACCCCTGGTTTCATAAGTTTGCCTTTGGCAGGTCTGTGTCTACTCATAGCAAAGCAGCTTCTATATGGGACATGCAATATTTTCCAGGCACCTTCCTGAGGGTCTTAAGTCTAATTGCAAACTAAATCGACATTAGACGAAGGGACATATAGCATCACACACAGGGCCGGCTGAATATAAATACCACTGAATACCACTAAATTGAGGAACATTAGGTAAATGCTCCAAAGTGAACACATTTCTCAATTCTTTCAACAATAATTGAAGACGAATTCACTGAAAGCTTTCCTCATCAACAACAGATACTAGCTATATCCTCACGGTTTCTACTACTCACTTATTCTAATCTTCCACAATGGTTGAAATTGTTGCCTTGAGTTTGAGTCATAAAATAAAAAATAATGCATGGCTTGTGTGATCATTGTCTTCTGCAGCTTGACAGATTGACAATTCCAGTTCAAATTAAAGGTAACAACCAATTTTTGAATCCAGAAACACAAATACGTCATACCACGAAGCCTGCTTTTTAAAATAGTCACATCGATATTTGCTTTCAACTTTCAATTAAATCTGCCACAGAGGGAAATAAACAACAACACATCAGCTATGATAACAAACATGTCTCCGAATGAAGGGTTAGTATTGCAAAGGCTCATCATCAGGGGTCTAACTACATGTGACGCTAAACCAATAACGATGAATTTAAATGTTACATGGGATGTAGCAGTCATTATCAGCCTTCAGCACTTGGTTAAGGTCTATTTGTTTATTATACATCTGGCCTTGCACAGCTTAACATCTAGACAAATGGACAGCCAGCTGGGAAGCAGACAGCTAGTGTATGTAGCAGGGACATGGAGACCCACTGGTCCAGTCAGATCTGCCCTCAGCAGCTGATCTACACACAGGCCTTTCTGTGTCTCTACCTGGCAAAGCAGCAAAGAGCTCAGCAGGAGAATTCTACCTTCATACCTCACAGTCTGCTTCTTGACACATGAAGTGTGCTGAGAAGCATAATCAGTTTTGACCTGGCTCACATGCTTCTTCTTATACCAAGGTATGACTTTGGAAGCCATGACTGGAACACTTCAAGGAGAGCTGGTCACAGCACCAGGGGAGGGAGGGGACCAAACATGTGTTAGTCATGAAAACAATCTCAATACAAGTCTGTCTGTCTTTGGTGTGACGGCAGCCATTGTGACGTTTCTGTTGTGAAACATATTTTTTCCTTGTGGATGTGCTGTCATTTTTTGAATGAGTAACACTTAACAATAAGGGTACATTGATTAACTGTTAGTTAATGCTTAGTTAATGTTTATTAAACATTAACTAACTGTTATTGCTTAGTTATTAACATTATGCTTAGTTGACTAAGCATAGTTATAGCATATAACAGTTAGCATAACAGTTAGCTAATGCTTAGTAAATGCTTATTAAGCATTAACTAAGCATTAACTAGCCGTTAATGTCCCCTTATTGTAAAGTGTTACCTTTAAATGAACAGTATCCAGAGTGAAAGCATCAGCAGTGTGTCAGTACCATCACTAGTGTTTAATCTACTCAAGTATAATCCCTGTTGTATTATTCATATGATATTACCATTGCTAAAACACAGTATATCAAAATAAAACTGCTACTTCTACTATTTGAAAAACGTAAAGGTATGTTTTACCCACTGCATTTATTTAATTTAGGATTTTTTTTTTTTACTTTCTGTGAAGGGTTAGAAATGCATATGGACGCTGCATTTCTAAAAATGAACCAAAGACTTCCACTCACTTTGGAAGTCTGCCATGATGACAATGCCAATACAAGTCTGTCTGGTAACTCGGTGTCACTGCAGCCATTATGACATTCTGTGATAAAAAAATTTCCTATAGCGGATTTTCTGTCATCTTTTAAATTCACAGTGTGCCGTACAATCTCAAGTGTCGCTCTTATCAAGAATAACGTCGAAATTCAGAATATATAACCATTGCTAAGACTTTTTTAGTATTTTAAGAAACTTTACAAAAAGATATCATAAGAGCATATATTTATCTCATAGGAAGACCTGTCACAGTCCTGCATTTAGGAGGCTAAAACATATTGCCAGAGCTCAGCACTTGAAATGTTTCACCTTACACACTGCACACAGCTCGCTCAGCTATGAATAGCTTGAAGGAGTCTGCTGCCTATTCCATGATTGGAGAAATAAAGGAAATAGAGCCATTACCAGCAGTGCAAAACCATTACACTATTAAATTAAATAACCATATAAAAGAGAGTGATCGAACTACACAGGCTCTTTAAATTAAACAAAAACTGACCTATGAACCAGCTGTCAAATCCACAATCCATCTCAGGATAATAAATCTTTCATTCTGTATAATTTCTTATTTCAACACAAGAACATGTTTTAACCTGAGTTTGTTTGGTTAACACAAATTAGGCAAAGAGGGTCAGTCACCTCTTAATGCCGAGGTATGCAAGAAGCACTGCTTAGGGGAGATTACAGCTAGAGTGCTACCACTTCCCACACAGATTATCTACAGTCATTCATTAAAGGAACACATTTCACTTAGCACCAAACTTGACAGCACATCCTATGAACTTAATTATCCAATAAAATGAGCTTAAACAGAGCGAATATAAAAGAAAAGCGACTCACCCCAAGAGATTTAAAACAGCGCAAAGCGGTAGCACAGCAGCCTGATGCCACTTGGGAAGCACTTGCTGATGGTAACAAAAATATTACCCTCTCACTGGGAGGAATGCTCTTCCCCCTTCCACCCCATGTATGGACCCACTTAAGACTATATATAGCATTTACCCCCAAATTTTCGCTCTCATTCTGCACTTTGGAGATGAAGAGTGTGCATCCTAACCTGCAATTTTATGTAATTATTTAGTATTAAGATATGTATGTTTCATCCGATGCAATTATTGAAATTTAGGGATTTTTATTTGGATACTTTTTTGGAGACAGGTTTGAAATGCGTATGGAGGCTGGATTTCTAAAAATGAAACAATAACTCATAATTATTTTGGAGGTCCTTAAATCAATATACCAAATGTCATCTTGCCAATGTCTTTACATTATCGGCAAGACGGTTTTTCTTTTTCTTACAAGAGGTATAAGAGGAACCTCCTTTAGATTTCACAAATATTCACTCAACTAAGAGAAAAAAAACTAAATTTTGAGATAATTTACAGGCAAATCCCATCGCTGAAAGCCTGGTGAGACCTTTTTAGGTTTCTCCAGGCAGCCTGTCCTC
Organism: Ammodytes dubius; assembly: GCA_026122265.1. Classification (NCBI taxonomy): domain Eukaryota; kingdom Metazoa; phylum Chordata; class Actinopteri; order Uranoscopiformes; family Ammodytidae; genus Ammodytes; species Ammodytes dubius. Next base: position 30,197,154 of record CM047506.1, read on the forward strand.
CTTGGCTCGACACTTGCGGGCAGCAGTCAAGGCTATTTTTACCGGCTGCTCCTCTGATACAGTGATACCCCAAATTCTTACTGTACAAGAGCACTGGAGGCTATTTTTATTCACACAAGTCTATTTAAAAGAAAAAGAAAAAAAGCCTGAAGATACAGAGAGAGAGAAAAAACTCTTTAAGACTGACCTGATGAAATTCAAAGTCAATGAACTCAAAAGAGGCCTTGAGTATGTTGCCCTAAAGTTATTCCCACGTTACTTCACTAGAAAGGTCACCTTCCCTTCTCTGGTTTAGAGGACACTGGCCCTAAACCTGTCACACATTTAAGTGTATTCTTTAAAGGGGAAATAGTATGAAAAACTCCCTTTCTTCAGAGGCTGTGCACATATATTCATGTATCTGGCGACCACAGTACCAGCCCACAAATACTGAAATAAGACAAACAAGATGGCTGCCGTGTCTAATGCTCCGCCGCAACTTTGCCACTGCGTCTTTGCACTATTTACAGATTTATTTAGGTCTCATTTAGTCTATTTAGTTTTGTATTTAGGTCTCTGCTATCCTGGTTGTGTTCCTCTTATATTTATATTGCACTGTTGGAGGAGCCCAAGAGTAAAGAATTTCATTGCCAGCACTGCTCGTAATGTATGTGCTATGAATAAAATTGATTTAGTCAGTGCACTTCATTGTTTATCTTTTTTTTTCATATTATTGAATTTTGTAACAAACATACAATTAGAAATCTTGAAATGAAAATAAGACTAAAAAAAACTAAAAACAGTTCGGCCCTGATAATTATACTCACTTGTGTTTTTTATCTTTATAATTTTTCTTTTATTTTGTTGTATGTTGCTTGACGAATGAGCACGAGACTCAAATAATTTTGCTGCCAATGACTCTGCTGTAATTGTTGAGATATGACAAAAATAAACCATCTTGATCTTGACTAGTCAGTTTCTCTTGGGCTGTCTAGGTCAGAAAGTAAAGAGAGCTAGTAGTCAGTTGTGTTGCCTGTCTGTGGTCACTGCAGAAGTTTTTAAAATCCAAGCGTTTGTCTCTTTTCAAATTGGAAATTAACTGACAAATAAATGGCAGGGGCAGAAAAATAATTGGTCTTTACTTTTTTTGAAAATTAATCCATGAAAATCGTTTTTAGTAATAACCCAAAATACAAATTTGAACCTTAATAACTGAGCACAATTTGCCTTTAATAAAACACATCAATTCATTTATACCAATGAAATATGTTACAACATATCGTCCTTTCTGCCAAAAAGATGAGGTTGAATTTTTTTTAAAACTTTTTGGCAACTCCTAGTGGTCGTATCAAGAAAGACACAATGCAGATATCGTCCATAACAACACTGGTAACTACTGACAACACATGGACTGGCAGAGTGGCTGAAGGAGGACACATGAGGTTACATTTAACCAGCGTAAAAATTACTTATTACAACAGAAAAGTTGATAAGGTATGATGAGAAAACTGCAATGAAATTCAGTAGGTAACTCAAAATAATGCAAACATAAGGAGCAATGTTTGTGACTGTTGATACTGGAACTTACGTAAGCGTCCTGATGAAATGACTGCACAGATGATCATCCATCTCTCATCCTTTATACATGAGGACAATCCTGCAAAGACAAACAACAGTTACAACGTTACCAAATTCTTCATTTTATATCCATTAAAAATACAAATAGAAAAGCAAAATCATTAGTTAGTTTGTTTTATTATTCTGCATATTGGCATTGGTATTTTAAATAAACCCTATGCAAAAAAACCTCTCTGTACTTGACAAACAACCTATGCTAAAGGCAATTCCTGGACACAGAACAGTATGCAATCTCTTTTAAAACCAAATTAAAAAACTTCACTTCACTTTTAGACAATTGCAACCTCTCTTAATCAACCTTTAAATGGGTACCTAAGCAATTTTTAATCATATTTTGCAATAAAAGTATCTAAAAGAAAATCGTAAACTGATGCACTGAAGGTCAAATACTATATGGTTTACAGTAATACAAAACAAAAATATATTAATTTAGCTTATAAATGGTTTCCATAGGTTGATAAGTGTATAATTGGTGGAGTGTTCCTAGTATTCCACATGCAGTGTGGTGTTATTCCCTGTTGAATGCTGCCACCTGGTGTCTGTTTGGTAGAAGTCTTAGTAAAATGATCAGCTGACCCATTTGTGCCTTAAAATACTTTCTGGTTCCTCCCTTGAAGACCAGAGTAAAGACAGATATCAACCAGGGCTTGACCGTCTCATAAGGAATTTTGTTGATAGTAGTAATAATAATATATAATATAATGTATTATAATGATACATTATATTTAAACTGCTCTCAAGATAGTGGTGTGAAGTGCTCTACAGCAGCTTACCGGTATTAAAACATTTGAATTCACAGACAATAAATAGAAATACAAACTAAGAAAATGGATTTTCCCTAATGTTATAATGAAAGAGAGAATTAAAATTCCAAGTTTACTAAATACCAGATTTTCAACCCAAATACAATTTAATTTTGATTATATCACCTAATGATATCAGTGTCTTTTTTATTTTTTATTTTCAAATGTATATATTCAAAACTTAGAGCAACACAAACTAAAACCCATTAATTTCCATTTAATTTAATTGTACTTGGGGGAAATATGGCACAGTTGGTTTTGCCTATACAGCATTAATTGCAGTCCATGCCAAAAATGTATAAAATCATTATCAATCATCAATACAAAAGGAACAAGCCTATCTAACCAACACTGACTGACATTCATAACAAGCCTTCAAAAAAGTTACATTTACTCTAAAGCTCAAACCAGAACTTATTCACTGTCAATGTTCAATGCAGCTGTATTGTTAGTTCTCTTTACTTTATCCACTTTTTGTACCAGTTGACACTAGTATGAGTGTGTGTGTGTGTGCGTCTGTGTGTGTGTGAGTGTGTGCGTGCGTGTGTGTGTGTGTGTGAGCGAGCGTGTGTGGCGTGCGTGCGTTCGTGCGTGCCTGTGTGTGTGTGTGTGTGTGTATGCCTACGTGGTGTGTTTCGTGTGTGCCTGTGTGTGTGTGTGTGTGTGTGTGTGTGTGTGTATGCTTACGTGTGTGTTGTGTGTGTGTGTGTGTGTGTGTGTGTGTAAGACTGTAGATGTCCTGCTGGATTCCTTCCTCTCTCTGGGCCCCAGTTCGCAGCATGTTTGCAGTGGGAATAAAAGAGATTATTGGAGCATGATAATACGATGGCCAGTAAGTCCACTGGTTGGAAGGGGCCTCATCGGTGCAAAGCCATATTCACTATCCGACTGGAATTTTAGCTGAAAATAGCTGCATCCATTTCAAAATTCAAGATAAGTTTTGTTTGTCTATTTTGTTTGTCACTCAAGTAATATATTAGCATTTGATAATGCACAGTTCAATAGATTCTAATTTATCCAAAACAGCTGCAAGGATGGGGATGTTCCTAATTCAGTCCAATGCTGAATAGTCATTGTGCCAAACAAAAGGATAATTGCAAATAACTCCCGTGACCCCTTTACCCTTTCTTTGACGCATGCCAAAGCTTTACTCAAACAGCACTCATGAGCTAAGGACAAAATACCCGAAAACTACAGGCCTGATTAAACCCAAACAAAGACTCCCAAAGATTGTGGTGACCCCCTGTGACCCCTACTATCCAGTCTAGAGACAGAAAAATGTTTTTCCCTTGTGCAGAAAACTATCTAAACCCATTGCGTGATTTGAGAGACATAGTAGTTTATATTAAGGTCTGGATTGCAATTTAATATTTTTGAAAGCACATTCAGATTTGCCCAAAAAATATAATAAAAATAAAAAATCCAATTTGAAGACCTGAACTTTCCTGGATCAGCATACTGAGCATAAATCTCAAGTTTGCAATTATCTCATAATGTAACTGGTGAATTTCTGTCAAATATACAGAACAAATTTATGTTTCAAAAAGGATGAACCATATCATTTATATTTTCCGCTAGCACATCCAAATGGAAATCTTCTGCAAAATGAAACTGAAATTTGTTTTCAGATATTCTGCTAACTAAATACCAAACATATTGCAAAAATATAACTGGAATATTTCTAAAAGCTTATAGTACATCACTTCTGTTGCCCCCATGAGGAATTCTGAGCAACTACAACAACACTGTCGCGCATCTACATGAGGTAAGCCTTCGGTGATCGCTGCATGGATTTGATACCTTCTGCTGTACGGAAAAGTATTTTTTAGCAGTAGAATCAACAACTGAAACATGTCTTAGGCGCTTCTTGGGATTTTTCTGAGCTCCTACACCAGTGTCAGGGGGGCGGGGGACACCAGTTTGTAAACGCTGCCATAACTGAGAAATACAGAGAGAGTTTTGTGGAGCTGATAAGCTTAATCAACTTTGTGTCAACTCATTTGGCAATTACATGAATTTAACCGACATTAATCTACATGAAAAAGTTACGCACAAATAACTTTAACGTACAATTTACACGGTATAAAACATTCCTTAAATGGGAACTTGTCTTTTCTCCAGCATCATCACAGTTAAATAAACAGCACTGCAATGAAGAGGGTTTATTGGGTTTGTGTGTCAATAGCAGCCTGTCAATAATCAAACTGACTCAGCCGATCATTTCATTGAAGGTCACCAGAGAAAGGTCACCCTGACGTAGCCATGACACGGCAGCATGTGAGGTAATGCATTCTAAACCCTGCCTCCATTCTATCTCCCTTTGGTGGCACGGAGCCGGTAATGGGATGGGCGGGGGACACTGTTCTCTTCATTCATACATTCACTGACTAGTGGTAGTAGCTGGCAGACGATGGGACAGAGAGGAGGAGGAGGAGAGGGGGAGGAGGGCTAGATAGATGAGAGGAAAATCCTTAATCTCAACGGTTACGTTGTGTGTGTGTGTGTGTGTGTGTGTGTGTTGTGTGTGTGTGTGTGTGTGTGTGTGTGTGTGTGTGTGTGTGTGTGTGTGTGTGTGTGTGTGTGTGTATGTGTGTGGTGTGGGGAAGGGGGACGTCACGTCATAGGGGTTTGCAGTTTGCACGTCATTGAGTCAGCAGACATTTTTACGCAGTGTGTGGTGACGTGGCTGAGCTGGGGGGGAGAGAGGGGAGGGGGTGTCTCTATCTAAGGCAATGCTGAGGTCTGTTGCATCAGGCTCCATCAGTAGATCCAAAGAGGGGATTAGATACACGTGCTCTACATGATGAAAGGGATTTTTTTATGAGTGTGTCATAGTTTAGAAAAATAGAGACGGATTGCCTAATGCATTCAGTTAATATGAGTCCAGGCAAATCACTAAGATGTGTCCACTGTTTGATACTGTAATATTACATCGATGACACATGAAAATGTTCATTGTATCAGGAATGAAAGCTAAATTTATTCTGCTAACTTGGTGTACAGAAGGAAACATTTGAATTCCTGAATTTTACAATATTACAATCAACATCTACAACTATCCATAGGCTTTAATCTATCTAGAAAACAGAATATTTTCGACTACACATTCTATCCACACAACACCTATAAGGTGTGCCCACTGTGTGACAATATAACAATGGTAACGCAGATGATTAGCTGGACTCTACTAGCTCTCCAGGAGCCTTTGAATCAGTCACTGATTTACACCTGTAGTTACAACTGAATGTAAATAACTACCTAGCAGACCAGGAAGTCATATAACAAAGGGGTAAAATGACAAAGGGTTTCCAAGTATACTAGTTATAAAGCATAATCTTTAAAAAATATATTACAGCTGTGTTTGGAGTGTGTGATGAATAAATAAATGTTAACATGTTAAAAAAAGGTGTTCAGGCCTTACTGTGTGAACCACAATTACTTTATAGAAGACTGTTGCATACAGCTGAAAACTCAAGGAATACCAAAGTATGACTGGCAATCCATGAAGTATTAAATGAACTACAGCCTACTCCATTCACAATCACCTCAGAGTAAGAGGTTTGTATACAGCAGAATAGTAGAAACTTTACGCGCCAACATGCAAGACGCCCAGCATATCTTTTGGTGCCTTGCCGAGGGGAACATGACACCAGTTGCTATGGGGAGGGGACGGTGTTGTCACTGATAACAAACGGCCGGTCTGGTCTGTTCCTTTCGCTGTGTAGTCAAAGTAAGAAAAAATTCTATAGCACATTTAAAAACAACCCTCAGTTGACTAAAGTGCTGTACAGGATACAATACAAAATAACCATATAAGATACATGACAAAAAAAGGTAGGAGTGTCAAAGTCTCAACTTATGTTAAAGGCCAATGCAACAGCAACGTATAGAGGCTGTGGAGCTGTTTTTTTTCTTTTTTAACCTTTATTTATACAGGTAAATCCCATTGAGTGCGAAGACTCTTTTGCAAGGGAGACCTGTTCCCATTTACACGTTACCATTCACCCACACATTCATACACCGATAGAAGGCTAACTATCGACATTCACACAAGGCAAGGTGGGTGAAGTGTCTTGCCCAAGGACACAACAACTATGACATAGGTGGCAGGGTGGGGATCGAACCTCCAACCCTTTGATCATCAGCCGACCCGCTCTACCAATTGAGCCACAGTCGCCCCTGTATGGTAGACGGTTGGATGTTGCGGGCCCAGCAGCCGATGCCCTTCAAGCCCATCGCTGATGCTGCGTGATGCTGATGACATCACCGTGTGGTAGTCTGGCCCGTCTGCACGTACAGCTTGGGTGCCGTGGCAACGTGGGAGACGTGCCGCCCGACTGTGGGAGAGGAAAAGCTGCTGTCAGAGGAAGAGTATCACGCAGACACACAGCTTCCTCCTTCAGCTCACGAATCCCCCTCTCCCTCTCTCCCTCTCTCCCTCCCTATTCTCCTCTCCGTCCCTCCCTCTCTCTCTCTCTTCCTTCCTCCCTCCCCCTCTATTCTCTCTCTCTCTCCCTGTCTCCCTTCCTCCCCCTCTCTCTCTCGCCCTCTGTTCCACACATAGATAGTATAATAACACTGTAGTGTATATGAAGCCCCCTCCCCTTCTTCCTGTCTCTCATGTCCTCAGCTAAGCCAATAGGAGCCCATGTTGGGGGCAGGGCATAACATGAACCACCATTGCACCGCCTAGCTGCTGCATCTCCCTAACCCCACCACAGCTAACAGGGGGACTAGCAGCTCAGAGGGAGGAGACACCCACGGTCAAACCAAACCCAGCCTCTGTGCGTGTGTGTGTTTGTGTGTTTTTAAGCGTGGGGGTGTGTGTGTTTGAGTGAGGTTGGAACTGTGTGTCTGTGTGTGTGTGTGTGTGCCTGTCGCAGACTAGCAGGCACGGCCACTGCTGCTGCTGCACTCTTGTTTCAACCAGATATATTTTTCCTTCTAAACCTTTTCTGTTGCCACGGTGCCCAGCTTCAGCTCAGGCCCCGGCTTCCTTCTCTCCACTTGGGGATAACGAGGGATCAGCGCACAGACAGACGAGGAGGGGGACAGCAGGAGAATAACGGAAAGCAAGCCACCAAGCATTCCTTTCCCCACTCGCTATACAAACCACCTCTCAGTCTCTGACAGCTAGTGGCGGACGTGCAGGCAGGATGATAGCGGCGCAGCTTCTGGCCTACTACTTCACCGAGTTGAAGGATGATCAACTCAAAAAGGTGAGTGTGTGTTTTTTTTTTCTTTCAAAGCAGCTTTAAAACACGCCACGGTGGTCTTAATGTGTTGTATTGTGGCCAGTCATGGAGCCGGTTGACGGTTTGTTTAGCTGCATGGCCGCACTGACCCTTAGGGCGTATCAGGCTCAGGGGAGAGAGGGGGGAGGATGCAGCATTTTGGCAAGTAGAGGAAGAGGAAGCCATGATGAAGGAAACCTAATATGGGTTTTTATCTCTCTGTAGTTTTCTCAAGGGGATTAGCAGTGTTTGACATGGATGTCCTTGAGAAGGGCTTTGGGTCAGTGATGGTGGTCGTGGTAACGAGCTGCATACACAGAGCCCTGGTTATCTAGTGTTTCCGGAATGTGGTGGGTTCGGTTGCCAGGGCGTCAGAAGCAGACAGGTGTCTGTGCTGTGAGGGGGCTGCTGGGTAAAGTCGTGAGCGCTCTATACAATACCTATCCATTACTCGCTCATTCTGACTCTGTATTAAAGAGTAGTCCGGTCCAATATTGAGATGATAATGTTGATCCATATGATCAGGTTAATCCAGGTCTCTTATCAGCGCATTCTCTTGTTAATTCTGCTCAGCTGTTGCTCCAAAAAATCGTGAGCGCTCTACCATTTCCTCCTCCTCCCTCCCTTCCTCACTGATTCTGACTCTCTATACATTTTAAATTTGATGCATTTTTAATATCTTTTTACTATATTAATGCTAAGTGCTGCGTGGTTAAGTATATACTCATGTAACCTGACACATTATACCAACATCAGCAACAAAATAATAATATAATAATGAAGAAATCATTATGTTACGCAAATATGTCCAATAGTGTGGATATCGGACTGACTTCACCATTCCAAGTACCGATCAATATTCCATAGTCTGATGGTTTACCCGGGGGTCTCATCATTGCATTCTCTTGGTTTTCTGCTCAGCTGTTGCTGCAGCAATACATTCAGCCCAAATCCTGTTCAGAATTAACAAGCAGCCATTTTTTTTTTACTTATTGGATTGGGTTTTTTGACAGTGTAGATAGTTATTTCTCTACACAGTTCTTGCACTTTTATTTTAAAATGTTGTATTACTTTGAAGGCCTTATGAAGGAGTTGTCAATTGTAATTCCACTCTCTAAAATCATGTTATTATGCTTTTAAATGCATGCATATAAACAGTTAAAAACTGTTCAAATAAATAGCTTTGGATTTAATTTAATTTTATGCATTTTTTGTATATCTTTTTACTACATTAATACTAAGTGCTGTGTGGTTAAGTATATATGCATGTAACCTACCTGACATATTATAACAACAACAGCAACAAAAATAATAATATAATAATGAAGAAAATCATTATATTATGCAAATAATCTGAATCGGAATCAGAAAAAAAAATGGATTGGTGCATCTCTTATCTATTTCATAAAGTGTTCTATCCTGTTTCATCTCTCCAGTGTTTACGGACTCACTCTCTCATTTCCTCTGGCAAAGGCGACATGAACTCATTAGCAGAGCACAGATGCTGCCGTGTTGCCACCAGTGTAATATGAGACTGACTACAGCCTGTGGTCGTCTAAAGAAATTGATGGTAGTTTTAGTAGAAACTGGCCACTGGATGGGATGATAGACTAGTGAGATCTCCCATGGAGGGAGGGAGGACACACACAGGGAGCCACACACACACAGGGAACACAGAGACACACAGACAGAGAAACACAACACACACACACACACACACAGACAGAGAACACACACAAGACACAACAACACAGAAGCACAACACACACACACACCACCAGACACACCCACACACACACACGTTCATGATGTCATGGTGTCACACTGCTGTAGATGCACGTGCCGCTGCTGAAGTGGGTTAGTGGAATTTTACTTGAAAGTCAGATGAAAGTTATCCAACCATTATCTATTATCATTTATTTTTATTTTCAGTACATCTATTTAAAATGCAAATAAGATGACCAATTTTGAAGGTTGAGTAAACTTTTCTTATGGAACTGTGACTCAAAAAACAGTGAATTAAAAAGAATAAGAATGGTGATATTAGTTTTAAAAGACAGTGTTTCATTATAAATGATAAGAAAGATTATTGACCGTTTGACCTCTAATATTTTCCCTAGAGTGTTCCCCCGTAAATAACTCATTTTGCATTGGGATTCATAGTTTAGACACTTTTTTGTACATTTTAATGGAACCAATAAAGAAATTAATAAAATAAATAATAATAATAAAAAGATTAAACCACGTTCATCCACCTACAGCCTCACAAGGTCGATAGGATCAAGGAGTGATTTCTGTCCGTGACTTCCTGGAGCTCATGCCAGACTCACACTACACTCAATACTCTGCAATGTTACTGTACTGCACATTACACGAGTCTGATTAACAGACTAAATATAGCAATGTCACACAGAGCCGTCTGATGAGAAACAAATGTGACTGTGTGTCATGGATTTGTGGACTATGTTGTGCCTCATGACATGCACTGTGCAATTATGTAATAATTACAATTAGATGCGTCAACAATTAAAATGTGGAGTCAGCGATTCTGGAGAACGCTTGTTGTCCAAATCTCTTTTTGTCAAAATCAGTGAATATCTCCTCACATCTAACTACCTGTCTGTTCTGTGTGTGTGCGCTGAAAGAATGAATCCAATGTTAAGACACAGATTAGGATCTGTAAACTGGTTTGCAAACAAAGGGTATGTAAACAAAAGGTGGCCCAGTGTCAGTGTGTATCAACACTGGATTTGTTTACAGTGCACACTCGGTAGGACCAGAGGGGGATACTACGAAGCAAACTCAACAGAAACCGGCTGTCTTTTCTTGATCTGGTTCAAGATAACACATACCCTCGCTCAGAGCTGACCGGTATCACGAAGGCAGTTATCAACCTCTTATGTTGAACGAGGGTTTCAGCTTCAGGCTCTGTGCGCGTCCCCATGCAAGGGGGCGTTTGACCCGTCATTTGACTCTGCTTCCGTACGGACTGGACTGATCTTGTGCCGCAAACTTTACACAAACGGACTGATTGTGAGCAGCTGAGTAAAAAAAAGGACTTCACTCAAGAGAAAGATTTTGTCAGTCTGAATGATCACAGAACAGCAGAAAACAGAGAGCCGAGAAAAAACTAGGAGAGAGTGGAATGCTGTTAGAAAATTGGGCTATACTGAATTGATTCATTTATTTTACAGATCGTTCTCGCAGTGCGTAACGTGACATTATAAAGCAATTAAAGGTTGAAATCGGATTCAAACAGTACACCATTTAGCCTAGTTGATAGTCCTACACTTAAGAATGTGATTTAAGTCTGACACTGTCCTCTAATTAACAGCATATGTGGAAAATCACTTTAGTTTTGGCCCACATCAAAATTAATGCAATTTAGATTTTGATCAAGGCTAATAGCCCTTTATTTGCATTTTAAAAATACCAATAAAATAAATAGCCTAGATACAAAACATGTAGTCTGTATTTTCCGGACAAATATGAATCTACTGGGAGAAGCTTAACCTGCGAGTCTGCAGCGATGTCCGAACTGTGACAGCTGTCACCTGTCACGTCCCAACTGTAATCGCTACTGATGAAAAGAAAGAAGCCTACAAAATGTGTAGTTTCCTTAAAGGGCAGCGCTCTAAGAGCCAAATTTAAGCTCAAACTCTGGAACAAAAACTGGTCTGAGCAGGTTAGCCGTGCAGCCTCTGTTACCATGGTGATCTAGCCAAGTAGAAAGAGAGCCACCTTTCGTGATACTGAAAACTCTGGCTTTAGACTCAACAGACCTTGCTCAGCCCTTAATCTCTCTTCGTAGTATACCCCTCAGCTAGCAGATCATGAGGGGATCTGACAAAAAGGGAATTTGACAACAAGCTTACTCCAGAATTCTGCCTCCACCTTTAACTGCATAATGTTGCTATTTTGAAACAACTGATTAGTGTGTTGATTTGATTGACTTGGTTCCTTACTAAATGGACTCCACTTATATATCGCTTTTCCCTGGTTTTTCACAGACTCAAAACGCTTTACATTGTTTCGTACACATTCACCCAATCACACACACATTCATACACCGATAGCAGCAACTACCACGCAGGGTGCAAGCTAACTATCGGGAGCATTTTGGGGTTCAATGTCTTGCCCAGGGACACTTCGACATGTGGCGGGTAGGTGGGGGATCGAACCTCCGGCCCTGCACCCCAGAGGCGACCTCCTTACCCACTTCGCCACTGCCGCCCGGTTCAATGAACTTGTTTATACAACACTATGCTGTACGCTTGCTTCAGGTTTCTTGGTTCAGTAACCCTCACTATGCAACATCCTGGCGCCTGTACTGGTCTTTTTTTAGCCCTTATTTAGTCGTTGAAAATGGGCTGTGTTAATCCACTGTTTGTACAATAATAAGCCAAATACGGACTTTTGTTTTTCTGACCACATATAACCCCTGTGAACATTTTTGTGCATATTTGACACACTTTTGTAGAGGTCTTTTAACTTTTCAACAACATCTGATCGCTGTTTAAACCTTTGCAAAGTCATCTTTTGCTTAACAACCTTTTTGCTGGGTAGGTCTCTGCCACAGTATTTGGATGTTTTGTGTTAAGTGAATCAATCTATTGATGTTTTAAATACCACTCCGCCTCAGCAGCACCCAAGCTCAAAATATGCCTCTCACGCAATTAGTTAAGTGGTAATGCAATCATGAAGGTGTTCAAACATGGGAAAATAAAGTTCATTATTGCATTTATAACGACACACACAAGGGTCATACAAAGGATAGCTAGTGTAAGTGTAGTAGTGTAGTAAGTATTTTGTAGTTAAGTTAAATCAGTGTGTTGTTAGCATGGTTAGATCACTCATATTTCAAACCATAATATCATCTGATAATCCTCAAACTGGACTCCCTTGACTGGGATTATTTAGTAAAAGATTAGGTAACTCTTTATTTTAAGAATATATATTTTTTATATTATTTTTATTAATTATTATTTTTATTTATTTTATTTTATTTTATTTTATTTTATTTTATTTATTTTATTTTATTTTATTTTATTTTATTTATTTATTTTATTTTATTTATTTATTTTATTTTATTTATTTTATTTTATTTTATTTTATTTTATTTTATTTTATTTTATTTTATTTTATTTTATTTTATTTTATTTTATTTTATTTTATTTTATTTTATTTTTATTTTATTTTATTTTATTGAATACACCCTGACACCCCTTGTGTCCTGTGCTTGCCCCCTCAGATTGATAAGTACCTGTACTCCATGCGGTTCTCCGATGACACGCTGAAGGACATCATGAACCGGTTCCGCAGGGAGATCGAGAACGGGCTGAGCAGTGACACCAACCCCACCGCCACCGTCAAGATGCTGCCCACCTTCGTCAGGTCCATCCCCGACGGATCAGGTACAGAGCTGTAGAAACTGTTGTGAGAGAGTTGAGATAAGGCTGTTATAATCAAGCAAAGAGTATTTAATCAAGCAACAGAGGCTTCATGTTCTTGGCCTTAGAACATGGAGGTCCATCCGATCCAGGAAAGCCCGGTGGCTTTCTGAACAGAAATGGCAAAGGACAGTACAGAGCTCAGGTCTCTTATCCTGGTTACAACAGTGGCTTCAGTTCACCATAACAACAACAATGCAGTTCAATCTCAATTGGTGAGTCATGTGAGGGGGGACAGTGGGGGGGGGGGACAGTTTGAAGATACAGCAGGGGGAGTTCTGAGCATAAGACAGAAGAGAAACAGAGTTAAATGGGGAGACAGAGAGAGAGGGTGACATACAGTAAAAGGTCAACGGGTCGGATTTGAACCCTTGACCACTGTGACAAAGACTCAGTCCACATGGTACCTGTCTACCCACTATACGCCACCAGAGAACCCAAAACAAGAACACTTTTACCCCTTTTCCAATAATGTAAAACCTGGTTCTACTTCTTGGCTGGTGCTAGTGACTGGCCTATATGTTAAAGTGTATTCTTATGCACCATCAGACCACAGCAGATTCCTTGTACAGTATGTGTGAACGTAACTGGCAATAAATCTGTTCATATTTTGATTATGACTTGGGTTCAACTTGTGACACTATTAAGACCACGTTTGCTTTTCCACCGGCCAGAATGCCACAACATTATATCACTGGGACTGTATGTCTCCGCTTTACACACTAACGCTAGCACCAACTTCAAGCACAACAACAACAATGGCGGAATACATTGCATCTTTAAATGGTGCTCCTAGCTTTGCTTTACAAGCCTACATAGGCACCATCCAAACATGATAGTTCCAGAGCATTAATTTGAATTTTGATTATTTTTTTATTGTGTCAAGACACCATTATAAACACACAGCCAGACCAACAACCAAAAATATATGCTAAACAATACTAATACTATTTGTGCTGCTTGTCACGATTGTTACACAAGGGGATTATACTTGCAAGATTACATCACGTAGCGCTCATTTTATTAAAATGTTGGTCACAAAGTTGGTCAGGTTGGTAGTGAGAATCTCGCCTCTAGCCCCTAACGTAAGAAATTCTCGGTTCTAGTCCAGCGAAGAACATTTTTGACAACTTGGTGTAAAATAGAACTTCCGTGTCTGTTAACTATCAGGTATTAATCAAAGGTTAATGGAGGTTTGTTGGAAGTTAAATATTAGTGAAGTATTGAATTACCTGCCACTGTCAGTTCCTTGTTTCTCACTTTGCAGGAGCGGCCCATTGATCCAGCAAATAATAGCTGGAAAAAACAAAGGAAAATTAATAATTGACTTCCATTTTATAAATATTTTTTATGATTATTATTATTTTTTTAAATCGATGTTTATTCAAAAAAGCAAATAGAAACTTAAGTTTAAAACACTAAATGGACCAGGTTATAATAAAATGAAATGCATATGAGATGACAGCACTAGCATTACAAGTTTACAAGAGCTTACACACTGTATTGTTTTCATCAAAGGCAAAGGTATCCCAATCATATTGACATTGATAACAGTCTTTCTTATGTGTGTAAATACAGTGTATCTATACTGTGTGTGTTAAGGCCCCACCTGATGGCGGATATCTGCCTATAAACAATGTGCTGATGTGGTTCAAATGCTCAGACCCGTTCCGTGACATAAGCCTCTTTGTGTGGCGCTCTGGATTTGGACTCGGTAAATAGCCATTGTTTCAGCCCCGGGGCCAAACAGTTCAATGGGCCTGATCACACACTGTATTGATGTCAGAAAGTGCGACCAATATGGGTCAGATAAATAGATAAAAATGGCACTTTTATTAAGTTTAATGAGAGACTGATTACATTTTAAATTTCTTCAGCTACAACACTAGTACCAACCTCAAAGAGGGCAACGTCAAAGAGGATGAAAAAGTTCTGGTACTCCTGTGGTGTTGATATTCTGATCAAGTTGCAGAGTAAGAAGTTGGAATTTAAATAATACTGTTATAAATAGTCGTTGGATGTCATCATGTCAGCAATTCCCATCAGTGAATGTCCTAGTTAAAAAAATTAAAAAGGCCATATTAAAAAAGAGTGTACATTTACATATAATACTGTACTGTATGATAGAATATATATATATAAATATGTATTATGTATAGATGTAAATAACAAATGTGAACCATATACACAGTTTTAAATTAGGCAGTTTCTTAATCTGTGTGGATATTATTTGACAACACAAGGTATTTTAACGCGCTGAATGACCAGATTTACCACATTAACCGTCGGCTAAAGTCACGAGTCCGCTCTTCAGACTAGACCTGTTTAAACTGCTGCTGCTGCTTCAGCTTGGCCCATCCCAGTCCGTGTTAGTAAACAGTGACATAAGAGTAAGACCAAGGGCCCCTCAAACATACTGTGGAGGGAGACAGGCCATACACTGTCTGTCTCCTGCCTTCTCTCAAATTATAAATAGCATCAGGTTTCAACAACTACATGAGGTCCAAGGGATCACTTAAAGGGAAGCGCTGAAGCCATGGCCACAGCTAAAATAAACTGACAATCATTTCTAAAGGGCTGATGATGTGAGATACGACCATAGCAACAAGAATTAAAGATAACTTTTCCTCTCTAGTGCCAGTAACAGTTAATCTAATCCCACAGGGGGAGACCTTTCTATGTGAGAATGAGGATATTAAGTCACGGCTAAACTGCAATGGTGTCAGTTCAGAATCGTCTTAAATGTATAATAAGATTAAACTAAGAGGAAAAGCCAACAAAGAATGTAGAAAGACCAGCTGATGTAAAAGTGTCTCCAACAAATTCAACCCTATAGTATAAGTTAGTTATGAGGTTTTGCTGTTAACTTTCAGTGTTGAAAACATAATCTGAGCCCTCCAGGGAAAAATCTATTTCTGTGTGTGAGTATGAAAGAGTTTTATGAATCCTGCACATGAAAAGGTGGCCAACAATAAAGACAACTGCACTATAATCAGTATAGAGTCAATTACATTCCATTACATGTCCTTTAGCAGACACTTTTATCCAACGCGACTTACAACTGGAGCACACATTCATACACCGATAGCAGCAGCTACCACGCAGGGCATGCTGGCTAACTATCAGGAGACAGTGTCTTGCTCAGGCACACTTGGAGATGTGGCAGGACTGGGGATCGACCACGACCTATAGTTGCAGGTCCTATCCACTTTGCCACAGCCCCCATTAAAGGTTGAGTTGCAAGGAATGGTTATTACAAAAACAAAAAAAAACTTCTAAAGCTAAATCTACAAGCTTTGTCCACTCTGTTTCTGAGGATAGAGTTTGCTCGGTTGTCATAGAGATGTCTCAGTTAACACTGGTAACCGATTGGTCACATGCTAAGCTAACAGTGACAGCTGCAGTTTAAAGCTCATAAAAAACTATTTCCGTTTCCAACGGATCTGCTACTTTTCAGTTAGGAAACATGAACCAAAAGATAATAAAAAAGCCATAGAGTGGTCCATTCATACCATCAATACAGGAAAAATGTGTCTTATTCATGTTAATATTTCAACAGGAAAGAGGAGTCCATCTGTCACCATACGTTGATAGAAAGCCTGCAAAGTATTCCTGGTTTTAACAAATGCAAAAGCTGTGTGAGCCTTTTCTTTGAATTCGACAATCAGCAAATCAAAACTATTTGTCTTGGCTATGAAAGGCTACATTCACTAGTTTAGCCTTGGACTGAAGCCTGGTCATAGTCATTCACTCATAACAAATATTTGCTCAGAAGCTAGAGCATGAACCTGGAGTCACGCATGACCAAATAGACTATATGTGAATTGCGTCCATTCACCAATCAATAGTATCTATTTTTAGCTCACTGCTGCACTGCAAACATAGATAGATAGATAGCTCTGTGGGTCAAGTGTTTTTCTCGATTGTTCAAATTTACTCAACAAAGTGCGAGTAGACAATTTTGGACATCTATATTTTGGCATGTAAATGTACAATGTGCCCACATACAGCTGGCCAATGTTAATTTGTTAATGAAAACTATTGCAATTTTTTTCATAACTGACGAGAGTGACGACAAAAAATAGATTTGATATAAAAACTATAACAAAATGTATGTTGTAAAGACAATGACAAAAATACGGCCAAAATTAACACTGTAGCTGGCACAGATTGTTGAGGATTACATCTCCAATTATGAAAAATCCTGCATTACATACTTTAGATCCATCACATACGTTAACCAAGAGGTAGCGGCTCAAGCATGGGAGCGCTGACATTTAGGGGACTTTAAAATTGACACTTGCTCTGCGGCAAATCAGTAACACTTCTATATGTCAAGCCCCGGCCGCATCTCATTCCAGCCAGGTCAAGGAGATAAATAGCACAATGCAGTGAATGCTACAGGCTACGGTCGTGCTACGGTGGCCCTCAATGACCAACATTGTTTTGGTCGAGAGGCTGGATGTTAAAACGTTAAAGGTCACACAGGTTTGAAGCCTAGAGCAACACTAATGCACACACACACACACACACACACACACACACACACACACACACACGCTATCAAGTGTTCTGCTGCAGTGTCCTTTTGCAAGACATTTAAGCCTCCTTTACTATTTCATTGTGACACAGTCTAGATCGGTGTCGGGTAAAGGCCTTAAAGATAAATTAATTATTTGTTTGCAAAATGAGATCGTAAAGAGACCAGCCATCTTGTTTCAGTCGCTTACATTTTAGAGCAAATAATAATAACCTGTAGTTTTAGAGTAAGATATGTATTACATAAACAACTTTGTGTGTTTGTTTTGGAATATAAACCCAATTAAACTTAACGCTGTATAATGTTACATGAAGCCTTCTCTCTACTGAAGATCCGTTTACCTTTGGGCGTCTTGCCTGGATGAAACTCTAGCTCAGCACATGGCTGGTGGCGTGGCTCTGTTCACACAAAAGGTTCATGGAAAGCGAGCTAACGTGCATCTCAAAATAAGGTCATTCTCTTTGTCTGTGTGAATTATCTTCCTTAACAGGCACTTCCTTTTTCAGGTTAGGGTTTCTGAAGGGTTCAGGTTGTGTGCTAGTTTCTATTTTCAACGTTCAAAGACGTTTTTTTTTTTGTTTTAGTACAAAAATAGATCTGGATTATACTGAGACACTGCAACAATCTTCATTCACATAATTGGATGTCAAAAAGCTTGTGCTCATGCCATTGTTAATTAAAGATCCGAGATCATAAACTTCTGATTTTCCATTATTATTATTATTTGCTACTGAAACTATCTGAACCAACCAACAATCCATCCATCCCTACTGTACTGTACAGTTGACTTGAATTAGCCATGTTATTAATTATGTAGCTGTGCCAGTAAAAAAGTTCCCACAGAAAAAAATCTAAAGACGGAGACATGAGAGTACTACCACTTATACTATATGTTTTGACTGACCCATCATTGGGAAGTGCACATGTAACTGTGCTCTCAAAAGAAGAAATCAACTAAGAGATAAATATCTTAAAGGTGCAGTGTGTAATATGACATCATCAAGAAAGTTCTACAAAGTTCTAGAATGCAACGCTCCCTGGGTAACCCCAACCCTTTAGAATAATAACAGAAGCTACAGTGGCCTTCAAGGACAAGAACAATTCTAAATTTTAAACAATGCACCTGATGACATTCCAACTATGACATTTTCAAGATGGCGGCACTAGGCCTTGGTCCAAAATATGAGACCCTTTCTAAGGGAAAAAAAATTATTCAAAACATTTTTTTCAGCTATTATGCACTAAATTAAATGTACTTATGGATATTATAATTACTTTCTACAAAATCTGCTAGGAAATAAAACCCAAAATTCTACACACTGCAGGTTTAAGATCTCTAACGTTTTATCTGTCTTTCCATGTTGACAGAGAAGGGGGACTTCATAGCCCTGGACCTGGGCGGGTCAAACTTCAGGATCCTGCGCGTCAAAGTGACTCAGGACAAGAAGCAGCCGGTTCAGATGGAGAGCCAGGTCTATGACACGCCCGATGACATCATCCACGGCAGCGGCTCACAGGTAATAATAAAACAAACAAATATTTATATAATGAAAAATGTATGTGTTTTGCATAAATTATTAAATAAATAAATAAATAAATAAATAAATTATTACGTTCCTAGAGTTTTTGTTTTGAAACATCAGCCTCTAATGTTTGGTTGTTACCTGGTCTCGCAAAGCCAGACCAAACTACAGCAAGTAGTTATTACCTAATCAGACCTAGTATGATATTTACATTTTTTGAGAAGACTGATCGAAATGGTATAAAATATCAATACGTATGTTTAAATTAATACATAGTTGTGGGGAACACTGTTTCATGTTTCTACAGTAGAATGGACAAACTTAACAGACATTACGCATTATTATATAGGCCTATTGTGGTTGTCTGCTGGATATGCACCTGTTAGAAGACGACTAGGGAGTACTCTAGATTAAATAACTAAATACATCTTCACCTCATCACTTGATATTGTGGAAAGACTTGAGGCAGTGGTGGTGGATGATGCCATCTTTAGTAACTATAGCTTCTTGTCCTTGAAGGCCACCGTAGCTTCGGTAAATTCTCCAAAACAGGAGGGGTAGGGACGGCAAAATACATCTTATTATTACACACTCCACCATTAAACTAAACCCACCTTATGTTATTCCTATCATCAACACTACATATATAATACTTAGCAAACGCTGCTCCACCAAGGTCAAACACTCAGTAGTTTCCACTCTAAACAGCTGATGTTTGTGTCTGCCCGGAGCTCAATAACACGCGAGGTCAAGGGTCAAAAAGTGTAAACTGACCTCCACACACACACACACACACACCCACACACACACACACACACACACACACACACACACACACACACACACACACACACACAAAACACACACACACACACACACACACACACACACACACACACACACACACACACACACACACACACACACACACACACACACACACACACACACACACACACCACACCCACACCACACACACACACACACACAACACACCCACACCCACACCCACACCCATCACACACACCACACAGAATAACCAGAGTCTAGTGAAAGCCCGAGCGCTGAACTTCACTGCACTTGTGGAGAACAGTTGTCACTCGTGCTGTAACCCGATAACCAAAACATGGGAGACCGTCTGAGGCCGTGTGATTGGACCAGAGCATGACTAACACAGACAGACGCTGTTTAATGAAATGTCAAAGGGACAGCTGCTCAAAAAAAAAAATAATGTATTGTGCACTATGAACAGGTTTGTTAAATGTTAACGAGGATGACTGGTGATTTGGTCAAATATAAACATTGTTAATAAGAAAGAAAAATGTTTTGATTACAGAAAAAAAAATGGAAAAGAAATGTTTTTTTTCTGAATTTAAGTTTTTCCAACAAAGATACTGACCGTTCAACAGTGAGTTAATCGCTTCTTAACAAATCAAGTTATTAATTAAGGGCTGTGAGGGTTAAATGTTGATGTATCTTCATATCTGGCCACTAAAACGAGACACGATTTATCTACTCAGTTGCCCGGTAACATTGACTCCCTCTGTAGAGAAGTGTGCTGTGCAAATTGTAAAGCCCATTGAGGCAAAACATGTGATATTGGACTTTATAAATAAAACTATTAATCCAGACTTAGACTTATCTTTGCATATTTGTTGGGAAATACTTTATAACATTTCCCTATCAGGATCCCCTATGTGGTAAAAGTGACTGGTTATGAAAGAATAGCTTAGTGCCCATTTCAATAGAGTTAATGGAGTGACATGCAAACGACCGGCTGAATCGAACCGTCCTGTGCGACCTGGGGACCCACAACTGACTAAGGCCCCCTTTAGATTTAATTTAAGAAATTAAAATGTTTTATTATTATCATTTTTGTTAAGTTTTTGATACATTATCTTGTTATTCTAGAGTGGTTAAAGTCCCCTTTCTCTCCCCAGCTCTTCGACCATGTTGCAGATTGCCTGGCAGACTTCATGGAGAAGCAGAAAATCAAGGATAAAAAGATTCCTGTAGGGTTTACGTTCTCCTTCCCCTGTGCCCAGAGAAAACTAGACGAGGTAAACACACCTAAATACATGTGTTGTGTAATAGTGATTTTAAATTCTTGCTTTTATGTGTCTTTATGATGTTTTATTTTACAGGGCAGCACTTTGGTCCGTCTAGGCCGTTATAAATGTGCTATATAAATAAAGTTGACTTGACTTGTCGGAAGTTAAAGGGAATACTTCCTTCCCTCTTTCATTTGTCAAGTCTTGAGGTATTTGGTTCTACATCAAAAGTGAGATACTGTAGACTAGGATGTGAGGATGTGTAGAATCTATTTTCTTTCATCATTAGAGACTGAGTTTTTATGTAAGTATAAGTGAGTTGTAAGGATTATAAAAATAGCTTTTTTCAAATTCTGCTATTTACGAAAAAGACAAATATTTGTAATTGCCCTAACAGTGCCATTAGGGAGAAGTGTTTAGTAAATGTCGGGTTGGAGACTGAAGCCGAGGTTGGAATAGCAATGACCAGAAATCCTGGACCTGCCAATTCGTCTGTCTAACTGTAAATTCTGCCATTATAAAACTCTTTTATAAAACGTTTTATAGGCCGTCTTACTGAATTGGACAAAGAAGTTTAAAGCCAGCGGCGTGGAAGGGATGGATGTGGTGAAACTTCTGAACAAAGCCATCAAGAAACGAGGGGTGAGTTTTTTCTTTTTAACCATTTGAAACGGTAAACAAAACTAAACATTATATATTGATGGTTTTAACAATAACGATATCTTTTTTCTACCCTACTAGTGACTATTTTACTAGTCAAAAGGCTATTTTTTGAAGATAAAATGATGTTCACATTCAACAATGGAGTAGTATTTTAAATGGTCATGAATCCAACATATCAATGTGACTACTCCTTCACGTTTTGATATTTCTTTTAGTGAAACCTAATGTTGTTGTTTCAGGATTACGAGGCGGACATCATGGCGGTGGTGAATGACACGACCGGCACCATGATGACCTGCGGGTTTGACGATCAGCGCTGTGAAGTCGGCATCATCATCGGTAAAGGACAAATAATAAAGTAATAAATATTAGTACACACACACACACACACACACACACACACACACACACACACACACACACACACACACACACACACACACACACACACACACACACACACACACACACACACACACACACACACACACACACACACACACACACACACACACACACACACACACACACACAACACACACACACAGGTCAACCAAGCTATAAATGTAATAATCTGAAACATTAAACAAACTACGTGTGGTCCGAGCAACGCCAAAATATTTGGAACTGCGGAAGAAATGTACTTTCTCATAAAGTTCATGAGAAGTCTGCTTACATATTATATAATAGATGAATACTTAAAAACACCATTAATCCATGTAATAATAATTATCAGAGCACCTTTAATACCAACACCTTATACCATGCAACGGTTGTACATGTGGGGGCGCCAGAGGCATTATAACTCCTTCGCTGGCATCATTAACAATGCCTGCTGCAGACTGAGCTCCACACAGCAAATGGACATTTAGGAAAAGAGTCATAAAACTTTTCATATAATTAAAACAAATACCTTAATATCTTGAACAAATTTAAACATATTATCTTAAATCTGCCTAACTCTACCTGTAACTGTCTTGATTTGGGCTCTTTTGTACTTTCACCAATTTCATTTTAATTGCTGCCATTCTTCACCACTGTCTAAATATCAATTGTTTTCTTTTCTTATCAGTTGTTGTGTTGTGTATTTGATGTATTTGCATTGTATACATTGTGTATCTATCTTTGTTTTTGCTTTCCATTTGTTTGACTCGACATAATTGGAAATGAGGGTCACACACACACACACACACACACACACACACAACACACGCACACGACACACACGCACACACACACACCACACACACACACACACACACACACACACACACACACACACACACACACACACACACACACACACACACACACACACACACACACACACACACACACAAAACACAAACACACACGCACACACACACACACACACACACACACACACACACACACACCACACCCCCCCCTCCTCCTCAATTGATCTCTCTCAATTACTAAATGTTAAATGAAAATGAAATCTCCTCAGGAACGGGCACCAACGCGTGCTACATGGAGGAGCTGCGTCACATCGACCTTGTGGAGGGAGACGAAGGGCGGATGTGCATCAACACGGAGTGGGGCGCCTTCGGGGACAACGGCTCCCTGGAGGACATCCGCACTGAGTTCGACCGTGAGATTGACAGAGGCTCCGTCAACCCTGGAAAACAGCTGTAAGTTGTTTTCCTTTGAACCTTTGTTAAAGAAGAAACGGTTCTTTTTTTTTAAACCAAACAGGTGTTTTTTTTCTATTAAAAAAGAAAAAATACTGCTTCAATGAACTTGGGGGTTCCGAAAGACTTCAGATTGCTCGTTCAAAATATTTTTTTCCTCAGTGGTATCAGGGATTTTAGTTACTTTACTGGTACGATACCCCCACACAACATAGAATACAGTTCAAACTTCGAAAAAGAACAGTTCATGCTATGTAAAAATGGCTACAAAGTACGATTCTCTCTCCCCCTCTCTCTCTCTCTCTCTCTCTCTCCCCCTATCTCCTGTTTGCCAGTATAAAGTACTGTTGATTTTAATTAACTATATTCTTAATTATGTACAGCAGCTGTGTGGGTCAGGAAACAAGTGTAACCTACTACGACAATGCTGTACGCTTGATTTCTTGGAGATCTGTATACAATTTGTTTTGGTCATAATTAGCCTATGTATCAGAAGCATGTCCATTGTTTTTTTTTAGCATGATGGTTTAATCACTATTCTATAGAAGATTTATTTTTGTTTCTAAAGAGCAACTGTAACATTCTTACTAGAAAATAGAGGTAGAGGTCATAGGGCCTTCCAAAAAATATTCCTGTTCGGCAACTGTAGATTGTCAATTCTACTGTGGGAAGATAAGACGGAATGACTTAAAGGTCCCATATTATGCTAAATGCACTTTTTAAATGTGTTCCAACATATCCATGCGTCCACGGTGTGCCTAGAGACTGCCAAAATATCAAAAAAAATAACAATCTCTCCTTTTCTCACTCTCCCCTTTTCTGAAACCCCCACCCCTCCCCCCAAAAACACTCCAGTCAGAATTATCCCCTTTTCTGACCTCACAAACCGTAAAGCCAGAAGCTTCCACTGTGCAGCCCACACCCCTATTTCTTATTGGTCCACGGCCCTGACAGACAGAGGGCGAGGCGTATCTGGCTTTGCTTCCGGACAGGGGGCGGGGGGAGCTCAAAGATTGTATATTTACGAGGGGACCTGCAACTCTTTTTTAAAAAATAGGCCATTGTGAGATTAGCTGAACATCAGCATAGTACAATAAATTATCTGAAAGTTTTTTTCAGCAAACAATTAAAGAAAAACGTATTAGGGACCACTAAGACCATATAATATGGTGTATAATAGAACCGAAAAGTGTATAATATGGGAGCTTTAATACAAACTGAATTTATGACACAACATCTAAAGATACATCTACGTTTCCCTGTGCTCAGGTTTGAGAAGATGGCCAGTGGGATGTACATGGGCGAGCTGGTTCGACTGATCCTGGTGAAGATGGCCAAAGAAGGGATTCTGTTTGAGGGCCGAATCACCCCGGAGCTCCTGACCAGAGGAAAGATCGAGACCAAACACGTCTCCGCCATTGAAAAGTGAGTGGGGGGGAATAAGTTACCAACTAAATATGATCTTTTTGTCATGGAAATGTGTTTGCAGAAAGATTTTATAACTATATATATATTGAACTAATTTTACTGCACCTTCCTCGGATGCACCTGTCACCCACTCAGGTGTGATGAGATAATTTTGAACAATTTTAAAAAAGATTTGAAAGAAAAATAAAATAAAGCTTCACAAAATGTTCACCTTGAACGGCATCAATACATGAAAATTCCGAAATTACTTTTCACAGTAATAAGTTAATTGTAAAGTTGCATTTACATTATTAAAATGATAGCTTCCATAGCCTTTCTTCAACAGCAAAGATGAGCTCTTTAATCTCAGTCCCACCTCAAGACC
This sequence comes from Ammodytes dubius, assembly GCA_026122265.1. NCBI lineage: Eukaryota > Metazoa > Chordata > Actinopteri > Uranoscopiformes > Ammodytidae > Ammodytes > Ammodytes dubius. The sequence continues at coordinate 30,222,479 of CM047506.1, forward strand.
CATCTCTTCTCCTCTGCCTACCCCTAGATCACCCACCAACCCAAGCCCCATCACCTTTACATGTTCTCTGTTTGTTTATGGTTGTGTTTCCCATGTAAAGCGCTTTGAGTGAGTGCGAGAAAAGCGCTATATAAATAAAATGTATTATTTATTATTATTATTATTATTATTATTATTATTATTATTATTATTATTATTATTATTATCTAATGAAAATGAATTCTTGTCATTGTAGGAGTAAAGAGGGACTGAAGAAGTGTATGGAGATCCTGACCAGGCTGGGGGTGGAGCCGTCAGATGAAGACTGTCTGGCGGTGCAGCACGTTTGCACCATCGTATCTTTCCGCTCGGCGAACCTGATCGCTTCCACACTGGGCGGAATCCTCGCTCGCCTAAAGGAAAACAAGGGAGTCGCTCGCCTCCGCACTACTGTCGGCATCGATGGCTCTCTCTACAAGATGCACCCTCAGTGAGTATTCTTTAAAAGGTGCTCCGAGTGACTTTTGGTTTGTGTTAATTCTTGCACCCCCTTTGGACAAAAGCGGTAGTGTTTCTAATTTTCCAGCTGTAGTTGGGGTGAGCGTATACCCATGACAAAGGCATTAAGAAAAACAATATCTTTACACTGCATGCTGCATATTTCAAATGCTCTTACTGCTTCATTATTGGAGCTGAAAAGGCCTCAAAACACCTTCAAAAACAGCTGCATTTCTCACAAAGCCACAGTTTTCCAAAATCTAAATTCAAACCAAGACGATTTCACTTGGAAGGAGCAACAAAAAAAAAATGAACATTTCAGATTTCAATATTCCAATCGCTCCTCTCTCTCTCTCTCTCTTTGAACAGATACGCTCGCCGTCTGCACAAGACCGTGCGCCGCCTGGTCCCGGACTCAGACGTTCGCTTCCTGCTGTCGGAGAGCGGGAGTGCCAAAGGCGCCGCCATGGTAACAGCGGTGGCGTACCGTCTGACGGAGCAGGCGCGGCAGATTCAGCAGACGATGGCCGAGTTCCGTCTGAGCAAAGCGCAGCTCCTGGAGGTGAAGAAACGCATGAGGCAGGAGATCGAACGAGGCCTCGGGAAGGACTCTCATGAGGAGGCCACAGTCAAGATGCTGCCCACATTCGTCCGGAGCACACCAGACGGATCAGGTGACTAGAAAGATATGCATACAGATGGGAGGGAAGGACCTAAATGCTGCTTTGGATACTATTACTTTCTACTGTAGCTTTTTAGTTAGTAATGTATTAAGTGGTGGAAGAAGTACCAATACAGCTATGTAAGAAAATACTCGATTTCAAGTAAAATGCATGCATAAAAAAAAACATAAGTTGGTCCCTCTGACTGAGTAGTTTAGTGGGGAACAATTCACTATTTGGTGGAGCTGTTAACAACTAAATGTTAGCATATTTCAACATCCATTCCACAATATATAATAAAAGCCTTGCCTTAAGGGAAACAAATGGTTGCATTTTACACACAGCAAAGGTTGTATATTTAATGATTAAGGAAAGGATATTCTCAGCTGTTGTCAGCTCAGATGCTCTCAGCTCGGCAGGTGACAAATGATTGATCTATAACTTCTTACTGTCACTTTGAGAATTTTGCCAGAAAGCAAAAGAAAAAATGCTTTGATAAATTACTGCGGAGTCTCTACATGTTGGTAAAAGCAGCTGCAAAAGGCCACATACAGGCAGTGTTCCCAGTACAGGATTCAACATATGAAATCAATGAAGATGTAAAAACAATTTAAATTCTTCTTTGTCATTTTTCCTCGGCTCATTTATGGCAGGTTACAAATTGCATTGATATTCACATGAATGTTCAGTTGAGACTCCCTCATTTGAACTACAATTTTATAAGCAGTGTCTGTCTACTTGGCAGTTTTCCAACATCATAGGCACATTATCTGACATACATAGAACAAGAACCAGTCAATCAGGCTCTTCCACATTATTAATATAATTGCTACAGTTATATGATTAGCGTTTAACGTACTCTCTTTTGTAGCGCTCATCTCTTTTGATCTTTAGATTAACATCACAGAACTCGACAAGTTCACACAAGTAAATGAACATTTAGAGCCGAGACGAAGAGTCAAAACATTTTTCTGTAATTCTTAAAATGGAAGGACACATAAGATGTGTTATTGCTGTTAAGAAATATTGTGGATCCTTTTAACATTCAAAACCAAACAGGCTTTATTTCTAAATTGTAATATTTAAAGTTATAGTGCGCAACTTTTTAATTTAAATAAATGTCAGTAACATTCAAGTTGTCGGCAAATGACTCGACATCATTGCAAATGAGGGTCACCCCTCAATTGATCTCTTGAGTATAAATAAAAGTTAAATTAAATTAAAATGAGTTGACATAAAGTTAATTAAGCCTATCAGCTCCACAAAACACTCTCTGTATTTCTCTGTATAGCTGCGTTTACAAACAGGTGTGTCCCCCTCCCTTAGCCCCCCCCCCCGACACTGGCGCAGGAGCTCAGAAAAATCCCAAGACAAGCCCAAGACATTTTTTACACGCACTATCTGGGAGCAATATTTCTCCTAACAACAAAACCTACGCACGAAAACTAATACAGCAGTGACATATGAAGTTGTGTTTGTTTTGATGCTAACACAAAGCTCTTTTCTCATGATACAGAGAATGGAGATTTCTTGGCTCTGGACCTCGGAGGGACGAATTTCCGAGTGCTTCTGGTAAAGATTCGCAGCGGGAAGAAGCGATCCGTGGAGATGCATAACAAAATCTACGCCATTCCCATAGAAGTCATGCAGGGCACAGGAGACGAGGTAACCATTTGGACATTTTAGTTTCATTGTTGCCTTTAAGATGTCATGCTCATTTGGAAATACATGTTCTCGAATGGAATAGATTTACCCTTGTACTTTGGAGACATTATTTATATGAAATGTGTGAGCAAGCATGGTTAATGGTCAAATTAACTGATGTGTAGGTGCTTCTTATACTTTGATGGCTTGTTTAGCTTTTTTATGAACTTAAATGTTCATAACATATCATTATTTGCTAATTTTCCTTTAATTATTATTTTTTTTTAGTTTTTGCTCTGTCATTCTTGTTTTTATTTGTGTTTATTTTTATGATTTCTTCCAAATTTTTATACACACTGAAGTTAATATTTGTCTGTAGTTCTTCAATAACGGATAAAAAAGTTAAAGAAGAAAAAGATTTGCTCTTGTACTTGACTTACTTTGACTTAGACAATGAGAAACATTTAAATAATCCATCTAAATGATTTCGCTTCACCACAGACAGAACATAAAGTCATAACCACACTAACCATCTCTCCCAGTATTCAAACCACTAAAAGCCCGTGTCTCTCTCTCTAGCTCTTTGACCACATCGTGTACTGCATCTCTGACTTCCTGGACTACATGGGCATGAAGAGCGCTCGACTGCCGCTGGGTTTCACCTTCTCCTTCCCCTGCCACCAGACCAGCTTGGACGCAGTGAGTTCCCTGCCAATTATCTCAAAAACTAGAGAGTTATATGTTTTTCTTGGTAAAATAAGGCGCAAAAAGAAGCAATTCTGTGCTACCGGAAGTATCCAAAAAGGTCAATTTAGTCTAAGATGATAATAAACTTGAATGTTAATATACAGAGGCGTCTAAGGAAGTCACACAATGGCAAGGTACTAAAAGTTAATACTAGTCCGTATACAAGAACATTCAAGTTATTTTACCAGCAGTATCAATGCCAAGTGTTGCAAGAAGTTCAACTGATTAAAGAAATTATTTAAAGTATTGAGTTCAATTCTCTTCTGCTCTTGCCACTACATGCGACTGAACATGGGCGAAAAGATTAAAGAATTAACGCATTTTTTTTTTTAAGATAATTTTTTGGCCTTTTAAGATATATTTGGAGAGACAATTGAAATTGGGCAAAGAGGGGAGGACATGCAGAGAACTGACCACGGGTCGGATTCTAACCGGGTCTGCTGCGATGAGGACTGAGCCTCTAGGTGGGGACGCTCTAACCACTACACCACGAGCGCCCCCCAGAATCAACACATTTATAATCCATTGTCTCCATCCATATTTCAGGGTTTCAAGAGTTAAGAATTTGGTCAAAAAGCCGCTCTAACATCTTTAATTTCAGCCTATTATAGACTGCTTTATTGGAGTGAACCATAGAAAACAAGTCGTTGTTAGATATATTCCTTAGTAAATGTTCTGTTGCTATGCAGGGTATCCTGGTAACCTGGACCAAAGGCTTCAAGGCCACAGACTGTGAGGGTGAAGATGTGGTGGACCTTCTGCGGGAAGCCATCAAGAGGAAAGAGGTAATTCTATCACAAACAAGAAGTTAATGTGATCGTCACAGGATACTACTAAGAAGTGCAGCAAGTCAACTACACTACCGTCCCTACATTATTTTAAACACCTAATACTTCATGTAACAAATCATTTTTACAGTGTACTAAGAAAATACTTAAAGGCTAGGATGATCCGATTCAATTTTTTTTGCACATTTATACTACGTAGGATCTCCGAGTTCAATACACCTTCATATTCCAACCGGTGAAGTAGGTCTTTAACAGAGGAAATCCAATCCATGAAACAATATGATTTAGTCTTGAAGTGATTAAATCAGCGTTGTGAAAAGTTTTACTAGTTTGGGTAATATTGGAGATTTTTAACGATCATCTAAACCCTTTTAGTATTCATATCTGCCATTGTCCTGCTCGTTAAAATGTAATGCTGGCGGCTACTTTGCTGATGCACCGATGCAGTTTTTTAGCTTGAAACGTGTTGTCTCCAACTTCAAGACTTGATGTCAGCTGTACTTCGGTTAGTGCACCTTGTATAGTGTGTCCTCCTTGTAGCTTAGCTTGCTGTCTCATGTTGCTAACATTTAAAAAGGTCTGACTGACAGACTTGTTTGCTGATAGATGCTGTTAGCTGGCTTACAACCAACCACTTTAGCAAAAGTGTTGAATGGATTTTAAGTCCTTTGGCTAACAGCGTGCTTGATGCATTTGTTTTGTCTGCCCACTCTACAGAAGTACTGTTAGCAATAAAACATGTCTCCTGCACTTGAGCACCGCAAGACAAAAAGGACAATTTGTACAGATGTAATAAAAAACACCATAAAAAAATACCACATCATAAAAATAAATTGGAGAGCACTCTTCAAGAAATGATATTTACTCTGCATACATTGTATTAGTCAACATCACTTGGCTACGTGCCCATCCTGGGATAATGACACGTTTGGACTGAACTGTTATTGTAGCAGTTTCAGCATTAGGACACTTAAGACACCCCACCCTCTACTGTGTAAACCTACAGCTTAACAGCAGCTGGCCTGCCACATAGGCCTACATGACAGCTCCCAAAAACTTGTTGTACATTAAAAAAATATATTTTAGGACCAATTATAGTAGATTATAGTAGACCAATTATTGTTGTCTGGTTTATTTGAAGGTATAGTACTTACGAGATTCTTGTTGTTCTGAGTTTGTACCTTCATGGTTAAATGCACTTAATGGAAGTCACTTTGGATAAAAGCGTCAGCTAAATGAAATGTAATGTAATTATCGCATCTGATTTGCTTTCAGGAATGTTGTTTGTTAATTTTTGAAATTATGAGTGTTCTATACCAATTTCACCCTTTTAGATGGAGGATCCAGTGAGTATTCAGTGACTGTAAATTATTAACTACAGGTGAAACTCGAAATATTTGAATATCATCATTTATTTCAGTAATTCAACTTAAAAAGGTGAAAATAATTTATTATATAGACTAATTACATGCAAAGTGAGATATCTCAAGCCTTTATTTGTTATACTTTTGATTATTATAGCTAACAGCTTATGAATCTCGGAAATCTCAGAACATTTTAATATTACATGAAATCAATAAAGAAGGGATTTTAAATACAGAAATGTCGGCCCTCTATAAAGTATCATCATGCATATGTATTCAGTACTTGGTTTAGGCCCCTTTTGCATGAATTCTTGCCTCAATTCCAATTCATTTTCCATGATATTCTAATAATACGAGTATCACCTGTAGCAGGTAATGCAGTGCGGGGCTGAAGGCTGGAGGCTGGACAAATGTGTGATCATTGTTATAACAGCATGTCGTAAAAAACCTGGTAGAAAAAAAAGTACTTTGAGATAGTGAGGAGGAATGTGCGCCTGTGTCTTCAGTGTGGGGTCTTATTTGAGCTCAGGGAAGACAGTGGTGATATTTTGGTGTGTGTGCTGCTTGGTTGGCAGAGCTCGTGAATTGTTCCGCCCTCAGAAACAGCTTGTGTATTCTAGTGTCTTGTGTAGCCTTCTGTCGAGGAATGCGAGTGGACGGCATTGTACTCAGTGTGACGGTTGAAGAGTTGCCAAGCCCGATATTAATCCTTGCGTCAACACAGAGATTGTTGGATATGAAATGTGGACCTAACATTGCTGTACTGTAGTTTCATTAAACATTTAACCAAGATTAAAACCTGACAGTTTTTACAGTTGCACAGACAGTGTTAAAAGTTCCAAGGATTTTTACAGTGAGTATCCCTCTTGTGATTATGCCAACTGAATCTACTGTTTCATTTCAACTTTAAAAAAAATTTTTTTTTCAAAGGAGTTTGAGCTGGATGTGGTTGCCATAGTGAACGACACAGTGGGGACGATGATGACATGTGCATATGAGGAACCCACGTGTGAGGTGGGGCTGATCGCAGGTCAGTTAAACATCAAAGATTTAAAATAACGAAATGTTCTTATTTTATGTTATATTTACCCTACAGTACTGTTATCAAAACTCTAATCTACAGTTAGATACATCTTGGATTTGTATGTTTAAAAAACAGAAAGTCTTGCGAAATGATGTATAATTTAAAAGTATTTTTTTAGATTGATGTGCTGTGGATGTAGGGTAGGATTAAATAAGTTTTATACTTCTTCCTACTTCTTTTCAGGCATATAAATCAATTGAATCAATTTAATAACATTTTTATTTTTGTGAAATAATGTTAACATCGTTTTTGTTTATTGTAATTTTGTGGTTTTAATTTTGTTTGTATTTTTGATATGTTTAATTTTTATTTGATATGTCTGAAATAAAATTCAATCAATCAATCAATCGATGTGTGTGTGTTTTAGGGACCGGCAGTAACGCCTGCTACATGGAAGAGGCGAAGAACATAGAGATAGTGGAGGGAGCGGTGGGGCGGATGTGTGTGAACATGGAATGGGGCGCGTTCGGAGACAACGGTTGCCTGGACGACATCAGGACGCAGTACGACCAGTCGGTGGACGAGAACTCGCTCAACGAAGGAAAACAAAGGTCAACACACCTCCAGGATCAAACTGTATCTCAGGGCGCTGTCAAAATGAAATGTTTAGACAGTTTAAATCTTTATAGAAGGGGTACTGTACATGTCCGTTTCCTGTTTACATTTTCCAACACCAAACGTCCGACCAATCGCAAAGACTTCTGCTAGTACATTTCCGGCCCTGCTTTATCTTAAACACCCGTCAGCAATTTCATTCCCTCATTTCATCCACCTAAATTTGTACATTGTGAAGCCAAACCGAACTTATTAGAAAACAAACCAAAATAATCAATTTCACACTGATGCAGACCAAATGGACTATGGTTGTGAAAGCTCCCTTATCTACTTTGCTTGTCTAAATACCTATAAAAGTGATCTACTAGCGTCCAAGCATAACGGCCCCCACACACATCCTACCTCTACTGCGCGTCTACCTCGCGTCTGCGTCTGACTTTTTGTCACAGACTGTGAAATCAACGTAGAGCGAGCACACATCCAACCTCAGACGCACTGCTGAGGCACGTCGGAGGCACGTCTGCAGCGCCGCTCCCCTTCACCTCAGGAGGCTCGCCTATTTTTTTCTGAGAGCAGCGCGTCTCTCTCGCGTCTCTGTGCTTTAACTGATAGAGAAATACTCTGCTGACAGTCATACCAGCAGCATTCACTCTAGTTACACGTTTACCCGGTGTGTTTATTTCAAAATAAAACATCCCTCAGTCGTATACGCGAATAATCCCTTTATTTCACGATTTAATTGTGCAATCAAAATCCGAGGGATTTAAAACCTAATTTTCAATTAGTTCTGGCATTTCATTTTTGGATAAATGACACATATAGAGATCCAATATAGTGAAGAAATAAAAAGATCATGATGAGCGCAACAGTTTTCCGTTGCTCTATCTGTGTCTACGGCCTTCTTCTTCCCCGACCACACCCCCCTCTCTCTCTCCCGTATAAATCAGTAAAGTGTTTTTTGAAATACTCAGCCGAGAGTCATATTGACTTCATACTGGAAGCTTTCGCTGTAGTTTCACCATTTCCTGGTTTGTCCCCTTCAAAATAAAACTTCCAACAAGCGAAAATATGTAAAAAAAAAAAAGTAAAAAAAAGGCAATGGGGCGCACGGATTACTGTCCAGACTCAATATAAATCATATGCATCATAGATGACATGAAATAACTTCATTTTTAATGGGAATTATCTATGAAAACTCTATGTAGAAAGATAGGGCTTTTAGAAGCAGCGCTGCAGCAGCAGCAGCTGCTGAGACGTTGCATGTGTGGCCGAGAAAAGTCCGAGAGAGGCAGCAGTAAGGTAACGCGACGCGCTCCAGAGGTAGACGCAGGATGTGTGTGGGGGCCGTAAGTGTTCAAAACATTGTCAATTCATATAACAGATATAAAAATCCCGATAATAAAATGATAAATGGACTTGACTTAATATAGTGCTTTTTAGACGATTTTCTCAGACCCAAAGCGCTTTACATTTCTTAACACGTTTACCCATTCATACACACACTCATACACCAATAAGATATTGTTGTGTGCAGTGTATTGTTTTGTCATCTTGCCGCTAACTTAGATGAATCTCTTTCTTATTTTAGATATGAGAAGATGTGCAGCGGCATGTACCTGGGGGAGATCGTCAGGCAGATTCTGCTGGATCTGACCAAGCGAGGCTTCCTCTTCAAGGGAAAGATCTCCGAGGCTCTGAAGACCAGGGGCATCTTTGAGACAAAGTTCCTGTCACAGATAAGAGAGGTGAGTTTATCATTTATCACATTTAGGTTTTAGCCTGTTTCTCCTACTGTCCTAGGCAGCCTTTATTTTTCCATATAGTGTGACAATTTAGTTGTAGAGAAACAAGAAGAACATGTGGAAACCATAAAACAAATGTAATAACTGGCCACAACAGGTCTTTTAATTTTAGAGCTGTAGGTGCAAAGAGCATTATCCAGTCTATGGCTAAAATATACAAAAAATAATATATAAAAAGTATGATCAGTAGGATAAGTGCTTAAAAGCCCATTCTTACGCAGCATTGTTCACTGGAAAAGTATCATATAGTGGTATATCACACCTAGGTATGAGAGGAGTAGAGTGGGAGGTGGAGAAGGAGGGGGGGGGTGTGTGTGCAGTGTGACGACTTTATAGTTTATACAGTGTTAAAGCCTACCTTAGCCTTTGGAACAGCTGTGAGTATCTGGTGTCTCTCTGCTGTTTGGATGACCTCTGACAACCCCCCTCTCTCTCTCCTCTCTCTCTCTCTCTGTCTCCCCCCCTCCTCTCTCTCCCTCCCCCTCTCTCTCTCTCTCCCCCTCCCATCCTCTCTCTCCCCTCTCCCCATCCCTCTCTCTCTCCTCCCCACCTCTCTCCTCTCTCTCTCCCTCCCCTCCTCCTCCCTCTCCCCCCCTCTCTCTCCTCTCCTCCCCCCTCTCCCATCCCTCTCTCTCTCCCCCATCTCTCTCCCCCCTCTCCTCTCTCCTCCTCCCCCCCCCTCTCTCCCTCTCTCCCCCTTTCTCCCCCCTCTCTCCCTCCCCCTCCCTCCCTCTCTCTCCCTCCCCATCCCTCCCCCCATCCCTCCCTCTCTCTCCCCCATCCCCCCCCTCTCTCCCTCTCCATAGCGACCGTCTGGCGCTGCTCCAGGTCAGGTCCATCCTCCAGCAGCTGGGTCTGGACAGCACCTGTGACGACAGCATCATCGTGAAGGAGGTGTGCGGCACCGTGTCTCGCCGCGCAGCACAGATCTGCGGAGCCGGAATGGCCGCCGTGGTCGACAAGATCCGCGAGAACAGAGGCCTCGACCACCTGGATATCACCGTGGGCGTCGACGGCACGCTCTACAAGCTGCACCCACAGTAAGACAAGGGGATGATAGGGACATAATGGGGGTGTGTTGGGTTAGGGCTATTTTTTTTTTTTTTTTTTTTTTTTACTTTTATTTATACAGGTAAATCCCATTGAGACCGAAGACTCTTTTACAAGGGAGACCTGTTTTCCTTTCCCATGTTACCATTCACACACACATTCATACACCGATAGCAGGCTAACTATCGACATTCACACGAGGCAAGGTGGGTGAAGTGTCTACAGGTGGAAACACTCTCAAGACGCATTGAGATCGGATCACAAAAAACAGGACAAGGGGATAATAGGGACATAATGGGGGGGTGAGTTAAAGGGGTTCATTCATGCTAACACACTACAGAACATATTACATTTCATCAGACGGCACACCCGCAGTAAGACAAAATCCAATCAATTTGTTTGTATGGTGCTTTTCATACTCTAGAGTAGCTCAAAGTACCTACAGAGATTGAAAAAACAACAACAACAGAAAAAGAAAAACATCAAATAAAATCCAGAGAAGAACATTAAAAGAACCCAACCCTCCCACCCCCGCAGACATGCACAGAGACATACACAAATACATACACACACTCACACATACACACACACATGCATAAACACAAAAAGACAGGGGATAATAGGGACATAATGGGGGGCGTGTGGGTGGGTGGGAGTTAAGGGGGTTCATTCATGCTAACACACTACAGTACAGATTACATTTCATCAGGCGGCACACAGGTTGTTCTTGTATCAATCTTTTCAGAAGAGTGGTTGGCACTTGCTTTAACTAGCAGAGAACTTATGTTTTATTCATATTATTTTACATATTTTAACACTAACTATATAACAAGTCATTTGCAGACATTGCAACTTTTCATTGAGAAGAAACCTCAAGAATACATTCGGTAAAGGCCCTGTTAGCAGAAGCATCTAAAGGCTAAAATCATATTAACACTGCGGGCCCACTAAATAAGATTATTACGATTGCACTGCAGCCATGGGACCACCAGGGAAGGTCATTAAACTTTAATCCTCAATTATCCAGATTACATCATAATCATTGAGTTACCATGTCTATTGGTGCATTTTAGCTTGCGTTTTTCCTTACTTGTTTTTGTATCTTGTTGTCTGTACTACAGCTGCTGAATTAGAATTTCCCTGAAGGAACATTCCCAAGGGATCAATAAAGTGTCTATCTATCTATCTATCTATCTATCTATCTATCTATCTATCTATCTATCTATCTATCTATCTATCTATCTATCTATCTATCTATCTATCTATCTAATCTATCTATCTGAAATGAGCTAGCATCCTAGCTGTTTAAATCTTGATCGAAAACTATATATGTTGCTAGCACAAGAAAGCAATCCCTTAAATTTCAGCAGCAATCCGCCTCTTCCTAACCCCGGTTTTCTCTCCTCTCTCTCTCTCTCTCTCTCTCTCTCTCTCTGTCTCTGTCTCTTCTCTCTCTCTCTCTCTCTCTCTCTCTCTCTCTTCTCTCTCTCTCTCTCTCTCTCTCTCTCTCTCTCTCTCTCTCTCTCTCTCTCTGTCTCTCTCCTCTCTCTCTCTCCTCAGCTTCTCTCGTATCTTCGGCCAGACGGTGAAGGAACTCGCTCCTAAATGTGAGGTCACCTTCCTGCTGTCGGAGGACGGCAGCGGTAAAGGGGCGGCGCTAATCACCGCAGTGGGCTGCCGTCAGAGGGAACTAGAAGCCCAACAGCAATGAGATTAAACACCCTTTCCCACCGAAAAACTACCTGCTGCTCCACCGCTACCTTCACCCACCACCCCCTCGCACCTCGCACTACAGCCCAAAACCATCTCCCCTTGGCAGCCGTGACTCCACCTCTGCCCACCCCCCCCCTATTCCTCCCCCCCACACAGCCAGAGAGACAAGCTGCATGCATAGGGAATTAAAAATGAGTTTCTGAATATTTATTTATACTGCACCTGCACTGGAGGGCTTATTATTTTCCATGTTTGTACATTTTTTCCTTCAATAGGTTGTCGATTATCTGATAAAACTAAAATTCTATTAGGTGTGCAATATTTGTGTGTATTGCTAATTTTATTTTTATATGGAGGCAAATATATAATTGTATTTATATAGCTATATGGCCACTTTGAACCGCAGAGGTCATTAAGGAATGTCTTTTTATATGGAGAGTTACAGCGACAACAACAGCTAGCATTTCAATGTAACTTCCAAATGAAGGAATCCTTTCTTGACGAATGACGAAGCTAATTTTTCAGGCTCCTCTGGTTCAGAAAACCAGTTCCAAAAAGGGCTCGAAATGCAAGAGTCACGGCTGTTAAATTGTTAAATTCATCGTCATTTTATGTGCAAAGAACACGCTCACGCAATGTGCTACTGCTACTAACCCCTTTTTCTTGTACCTATCAATGTAACTCACATATTAAAGTATTCCACGCAGCACCGCACCATTTTATTTCTCATGAGCTAAGAGGGTAGAAAAAGGTCTAAGTGAAAGTGTTAGCGTATCCTGTTGCTATTTGTGAACTACTATACTTTTGGTGTTGTGATAAAAAAAATCTCCACTTCTACTCATTGTATGTGCAAAGAATAAATGTTTATTGGGCCTCCGAGAAAAGAGTGATACTACGAGCGCTTCTGTGTGTATTTGTTCGCTGAGTGTCAGTGTGTGTGTCCGGCTGTATTGACCTGTAGCTTTCGATGTCCGGAGCTCTGTGGAGACTGCATGCCTTACATTAAGACAAAGGAGAGCGCTGGCTGATTTTTTTTTTCTTCATTTTAATTTTTTTTTTCTACATTTAAATATAGATTTGTGATCGACATAGTGAAAAAGTGAATTCATTAAATTATATTTTGTTGTGGAGTAAATCCTGGTGTCTCTTTCTTAAGCTATATCAAGCAGCGGCAGAGGCGTAGGCCTAAGCTTGTAAAACTAGACGAGGAACTTTATAATAGGAAGACACATGTTAAATACAGGAACTTTTCTGATAGTTAGTTGAGGTGTTTGTGTGTGCTGTAGCTCAACATTTTATTTGTTTGAAGGTGGAGGAGGATAAAGATAGATAAAAATGTATTCTTAATAAATGAGATCCTATATATCCCTATATAGTATATATATATTTGATTTTGAAGTGTTATTTTTTAGATAACTTAAAGAACATGATCTGATTGTTGTTATCATGGGTTCAAAACAGGAAACATACCAAATACTTTATATGATATATCAACTTAAATATCTTATTTGCAAAATTCTTCTGACTATTTTTATTATGAATCAATTTATTTTCTTTAGGAAATTATTATTAATAATAAACCTAATGTGTATTGCACCTTTCGTACAAGAAATGCGGCTCAACGTACTTTAAAATGAGAAAATTATATGCAGTGAGCGCTTCGCAGAATAGAAATAAAATAAAAGTAGTAAATAATAGTAAAAAAAGATATAAAATAGAGTCAAAATATATTTGTCATTTAAAAACAGCGTGTGTGACTCATGTGCAACATTCACATTGGACTTGGTGTGGAGCTAGGAAAGGATAAAGGTTAAAATGAAATGTTTCTTAGTGCTGGATAAAACTTTTTAACCGTCTCGCTCTAATATATTTGGCTGTGGAAGCATGGAGCTGAAAAATGCTGTCTCTCTCATTTCCTTAACAGTGTTTTGGGTGTCTAGAAAAACAGCAGTAGAAGCTCTAAGGACTTGTGGGGGAACATTATATGACAAAATTGAAAAAAATTGTTAAAAAAATGCCAAGATGCAAAGTACAAACCTCCAGCTTATATTATATATGCCTTACTTCAACTCATCATATCACTGAAAGATCCTCCTTAGTTCATTCAAGTATCTAGTTATACGTCTGGAGACCTTCCTCGTCTGTGCTTTATACTGCATTCAGCGCAATTATTCATTCTACTTTCTTTTAAAATTTCCGACCTTGAAAGCACAAGCTGATCCTGGAATCCTGCTGTGTTGAGTTCACCAGAGCTGCCGCCAACTCAACGTCACTGACTGATGTTCTTTCACCCGGAACAAAGAGACAGAGGAGAGAAGTCAGTCGCACAATGCAGAAAACGCTCTCCCAGTCCTTAAACACACAGCCATAAAAAATACATCCATGAGACCATCTGTCAGCCTGTAAATCTGTCAACAATGGTTTGTTTTATATGAATATGCCTTTATTACATTGGTGTACTTATACTGCCATCGGTGTAGAGTGTGTGTATGAATGGGTGAATGTGGTAAGATATGTAAAGCGCTTTGGGGTTGAGAAAATCGTCTAGAAGGCGCTATATAAGTCAAGTCCATTTACCATTTACCATTTATACAGGGCAAGTATTTCATATATTCTACTCTCCTCTATGTCAGTAATATGCCATTTTATAGATAAAGAGGTTTGATATTCATATAGACATTGTAATCTAATGTTATTGATAAGATGGGTGGATGTTAATATTTGAACAACTGCATTTATTTGTCTTGGCTTAGGCTACCGTCCTTTTGTTTCAGTAGGTTTCCTAGAGTGCGTGGGTGTGTACAGACAGGTGTGACCGCATGCATTTATAGCCTTCTTCATTCATTTGTAATTGGCTCTGCTTTGTGCATGCGTGTGTGCGTGTGTGCTTGTGCGTGTGTGTATCCCACTTTTTTTTTGTACAGGGGGTGATCCAATAAATTAAGACAAGAACTGCATGTAGACAAACAGATGTGGATTGTGGAAAAAAACTACACACATCCCCCTTTTGTGCATGTAGCCTATGTTTGACTGTGTGTGTGTGTGTGTGTGTGGAGGTATTTGTCCTACTTTTTTTTTCTTTTGTAACAGGGTGTGATCCAATGTGTATTTAATTTGAATCAATAGCTGCATGCAAATTAACATTAGCTGGGGGTGGCTCTGAGCAAAATAAACTCCACAGCCCTTTATTTTCTTCAGTGCCTACCCGTGTATGAATGCATATGTGTGAGAGTGTGACAGACAGACTGTGTGTGTTTGTCTGAGTCAGTGTGTGTTTGTCTCCAGCTCTCACCGGGTTGGGTGCGTTAAACTGAGGGGCTTCCTGCTGCATCCATCGCCCTGGAAAAATTAAAAAGCGCATAAGTGTCAGTGCACATTGCAGGTATGTAGTCTAAGATTAAATAACATACAATGACACGTATGGTCAACTACCTGCGCGTTGCGTTTTTTGTACGTTGTGTACAGAAAAGGGTGGTAGCCCGTTAGCTCGCATGCTAACTTTACTAGTTGAGTGTTTGGCGTTTTTGCGCTAGCTTGCTCGGTTAGCATTTGTTGTGGTAGCGCGGTGCTGCCGAGCTGTCACATCTGCTTTTATGGGAACCCAGGCACGTTGCCAGTTTCCACTCGATAATATACAAATGTACGTGCGTGTTTAGTCGATGTCGAGGCTCAGTTTGCATGTACAAATGTGTGTATTTCGTGCAAAATCCAGCGCGGCTAATGTCAACAGCTAACGCCAGCTAGCCTGACGTTAGCTCGTGTGTTCGCTTGTTGCTGGAGCGAACGTTTTTCTAATCAATAACTTGTTTGCTGTTAATGTCACTTAGTTAACGAGGTGTTGCAGTCTTCAAGCTCATACTACCTCACTCTGCTCGCGTCTAAACAAGTGGAAATTATCTGTGTTGTTGCGTTACTTGCCACCCACTGTGCGAGATAGTCACATTATAAAAGTGACCAGATGAGCTATTTGGATTCGCTCGCACACGGCACGTGCTGTCATTCGTCCCAAAACAGGTGTTCCAGAGGATGCACGCGACTTATTTGATGATTAATCAGCAGCTCGTGAGTTTTCACCTGTGTCGCCTTTGGCCACAGCTGCATGACTTGGCCCCAAAAGATGAAACAAACCAGGGGAGAACATGTTAAAAACCTGAACAGCAACTAACTATTAATAGCATGTTTTGAATAATAGGTGGTTTTATTCATATGTTACAGTATAATAAATGTAAGGAAAGGTTGAATAATGGCCACATAGATGGTCTGACCAGCTGACACAAACCCAGTGATGTGAAATTGACATTTAAGCCTATCATTCAAAGGAAAATAACACATTCTAACATTTAAGATGCTGGAATCTGGAAATGCGTTGCCTTTTTTTTCTTCACTAAAAGAGTTTTTCAGAACTCTTTTGCTTATTTTATTTTTGTAAACTGACTAAACACTTCATTGATGAATTGATTAAACTCAACTGCTTTGTGTCTAATCACTTTTTATTATGATTTATTTCAGGAGGACGTACTTCCTGACGTCCCCTCGCGCTCCGTGCTTCAAAGGGAGGCTCCTCACCCACTCCACCCCACAGCTGGAGCAGCCGTTCCAAAGCTTCCATCGGACTCATGACTGTTTGAGTGTTGACGCAGCGGACCCACCGTGGCCCATGCACTGTACCCGTTTCCCTCCCTGTCCTCCTTATCCCTCAAGCTGACGCAGAACCCCCGACACCTCCCCCCTCTCCCCCACCCCCACTCGCACCCCATCCCCAGCGACTCCCCGCCCCCGGCCATGGCCCCCGGCACCGAGACCGTGCACTACATCCACCTGCACAACTCCAGCCAGTCGGTCCTGGAAGCCCTGCGCACGCAGCGCCGCGAGGGCCTCTTCTGCGACGTCACCGTGCGGATACACGACGCCTCGCTGCGCGCCCACGCCTGCGTCCTCGCCGCCGGCAGCCCCTTCTTCCAGGACAAGCTGCTGCTGGGTCACTCCGAGATCTCCGTGCCTCCGCTGGTGCCCGCCGAAACCGTGAAGCAGCTGGTGGACTTCATGTACAGCGGCTCCCTGGTGGTGCTGCAGTCCCAGGCCCTGTGCATCCTCACCGCCGCCAGCATCCTGCAGATCAAGACGGTGATCGACGAGTGCACCCAGATCATCTCCCAGAGGAAGGCCGCGGCCGGAGCGGCGGCAGCAGCGGCGGCGGCGGCGGCGGCGGCAGCAGCAGGAGGGGCGATGCTGGGAGGCGTCCTGCCCAAACAGGAGGAGCGCGGCGGGGGCAAAGGCTCGGAGCGGGGGGGCGGCGGGAGCTGCTCTGTCACCGGGGCGAGTGGGGGCGGAGGAGGCTACGCAAACTTCTCCAACTTCATGACCGAATGCGGGGCCAGTAACATGGGCGGGGGGCTGGTGGGGGGCAGTCGTGAACGTCAGCGAGAGCAGCCCGATGGAGCAGGCCAACTCCGTGAGCCTCATGGCGCTGGGAGACATGGTCCCGGGCTCTATGTGTGGGGGTGACGGCTCCATCCTAATGAAGCAGAGCCCCAGCTGCACTCAGGACGTCCGGTACAAGCTGCGCGACCTGTTGGCGCAGACGGCCAACGGAGCCAGCACCAGCAGCTCGGGCGTGGGCAGCGTGGACAGCATCGGCAGGGACAGTCTCCGCGGCAACGCCACCGACCTGTCCCCCGACGACCTGGTTGCCATGGACCGCTACAGCGAGGGGAGGAGATGGACGGGCGGGACGGGCGAGGGAGAGAGGGGGACAGAGACAGAGGGCCGAGCCACAGCCGCAAGCAGAGGCAGCCGCTCAGACTCCAGGTAGGACAGACAGAGAGAGAGAAGAGGGAGAATGTTGCCATGGTTACAGCTTTCAGGCAATGCAGAGCCTGGCTGCAACGGGCTTTTTCTGCTTTTTCTTTCTTTTTCTTGCTTGCTTGCTGCTTCCTCCTTCTGCTCCTCACACTACTGCATTGGCGTATTATATATATATTATTATATAGGCTATACTGTATATCGCTGAGATGTTTCTGCACTTCTTTGCACAGATGGAAGAAGAGAAGCTCTTGCTGTCATAATATCAGCTGTAATTTGCCTTTAGTTGATGTTCTATGGACTTCTGCATATTGACTGTAGGTCACTGAACTTATTAGTTTCCTGCTTGAACGGCCTGTAGCCGGGTCAATGCACTGCTGGTGTTCTTAAAAAGACCATCTGCTTGCTGCTGCTTTTTTTTTTTTTTTAGCTCTAGCAACTAGTGCAAATGTGAATTCTTTAGTACTTAAATGTAGTACTTAATTTAACGGGACATTTGTTTTCCTTTTGCAGGTGCTTGGAGGAGAGGGAGTGGTGGTGAAGGATGAAGGGGTGCAGGACACAGACGGGACAGTCTTCTCTCAGGGGGGCTCCCAGGAATCCATGGCCGGCTTTGGGCAGGTGAGTGTGGCTCAGAGGGGGGCGGCTGCAGCTACTGGGGAACCAATTAAAAAAAAAGGCCAGCGGATCAAAGAAAGAGTTGTTGGCAATATGTAAAAACCATAATATTAAAGATGTAGTGCTCACTTTAATAATTAATTTTTTGAAAATGCACAAGGACATTCCAAGCCAAAGACATCCTGCATATGTGACATGTCTAGAATCGATTTTGAGGTAAAATTTTAATGGAAATATTACCATTTTGCTTCACAGGGAAACTTTTATATTATATATATACACCGTAGTGTGTTACGTTTATTCGCAGCATTTCTGTCACAAGTCTAGAAGTAAGTAGAGGAGGAGAATCACACCATGGTGGAGTGTATTTCTGCCGCAGCCTGCTGTACCCTGCAGACTGCTCTAGGAACATCTGCCACACAGTCAAACGGACTCAGCTTTTTGCCTGTCAGTTTTACTCAAAGGTGCTGCAGAGTAAATCAGATTGGAGATGGATTAATCTACTCCATTTAGGGGGTTAGGGGGTTAGGGTTTTTCATGCAACGCAAAGCACGTGATCATCAGTTAACCAGACACTGCTTTAAAATAATCTAATCTTCTGTCTTTGAGCAGTTTGTCTTTTAGTTCAAGAGACATGGCAAGAGGGACCACAATGGAAATAAGCCTTTGTGCTTTTTTGTGGCATCCCTAACTATTTATGTATTTTAATGTATGACACAGAGTGCTGTTCATGTTTTATATCAAAATGGTCAAAATAAAACCAATCAATCAATCAATCAATCAATCAATCAATCAATCAATCAATCAATCAATCAATCGCTCAGCACATATGGTATGAAAACCATGTTCTCATAGAGCATTGTAGTCTAGCGTAGTTTGTGGCAAAAATTATACATTGATTTTTTTCACAATTAATTTAGCCTCTTTACAAAGACTTCTATATCTAAACTGCAACATCTTGATCCTTCAAATTGTATTGTTGTTATGCACAACTTTGTAGATTGTCTTTTATGCACCTGCGTCACAGTCCTTTGAATATGCAAATTAGTTAGCCAATTAAACTAATTATGATTGAGATACGTAATCAGCCAGTACTTGGAGATTTATTTTGTTCTAAAACATAATCTTGGATCTCTGACTGAAAGTGTCAGTTGGGTGATATGAAGAAATATACAGTTAAACAATATATATTTGACAACCTGCTAACATGTTGCTATACATACATTTTCTCATTAGTAACTCTATTTTCGACCCCATGGAATATCTGATGTGGTAAAAGGAACAAACTGCGTGTAGGTGTGAACGAGCGCACTGTGATCAGATCCAGATGTGCTCTGACTCATACTGTGTCTGGAATCTCAGCTAAGATTTGAATGACATCTGTACCGTTTGAAAAACAACAAGTGTTATGAAGAAAGATTATATAACTCTGCATCTTCTTATTTATCAAGCTGTCAGCCAGGAGAAATGGGTGTAACTTTAAACGTACAGCAGAAAGACTTTAAGAGTTTTCCGAGGTGTTGCTACAGTGTGTAAGGCCAGTGGTAGATTGGTTAAAACGAGTGCTTGGGGCGCTCTGGTGGCGTAGTGGATAGAGGGTGTATTGGCTGCGGCCTTCGTTGCAGTGGTCGCGGGTTCAAATCCGACCCGTGGACCTTTACTGCAGGTCATCCCCCCCCTCTCCTCTCTTCTCCCCATTTCAACTCTGTACTATTTAATAAAGTTTAAAAACGCCAAAAAATTATCTTAAAAAAAGGAGTGCTAGCAGTAGCAGGCTTCTCCACACATTTTGATAGACTTTTATTACAAGCAAGTTGCAACGTTAGTTAAGTTAAGACAAGCTGCCAGCAGAGTTGCCTACAGATGTCACATGAGCCTTCTGTGTAGTAGCAGATAGTGTTGGCTACCGTCCACATTTAAACCGATACTGATACCCGGAATTAGGGTATCGGTTCCCTATTCCCATTGGTAATCAACTCTCTCTGTGATAACGAAACTAGAAATTCACGAGAAAAGTCTATTATTTTTGTAAATGGCTTCTCCAATGAATATCCAGAACATAATTTAGAGGACGCGATATCAAATGACATCTAATATAAATGAGGTTTTATTGCATATTGCCTTTTCCGATGTTGGTGGTTAAACTCAATCAGCCTTTCTGCCTTTTACAAATCTCCTATTTCCTCCTCGTTAGCAAAGCTCCACCCATGCCGGTTTTTCCTCTCAGATCTCTCCCCGTAGCCATGTGTACATCAAACGCACTTATGATCTCACAGACGTTTTGACAGTAATGTGGATCGACTGGTCCAACGGCACTGCTCTATAATCAACGTCTGCAATATGCAAATTATGAAGGTTTGGAGAAAGGAAATAATGAAGGAAGGAATTTGGTCTGTACATACTGTATAGAAACGGAGACACAGTGGGAGGAGACTAACAAATGTGTAGATGTGGGACTTGTTTGCATACTATGGGTACATTTGTTGAGGTGAACACACACTTGTTATGTTACGCCAAAAGGAAGACTACACTTATCTATCTACAGCAATGTATCAGGTAAGCTCTCAGCGTTATATATATATATATATGATATTTTTATGATATGGCAGTTTGGATCTTTAATTGTGTGTCTGTGTGTGTGTCTGTGTGTGTGTGTTGTGTGTGTGTGTGTGTGTGTGTGTGTGTGTGTGTGTGTGTGTGTGTGGTGTGCGTGTCTGTGCTCCAGGATTTCTACGATGAGCAGGGGGTGTTTGTGGAGAGCTTCTGGCCCCAGAGCGAGCCCTCTCAGGCCATGGCCTTCAACCCCAGAGGGAGGGTCAACAAGCCCCTCACTCCACCTCCAACCACACAGTCCATCAACAACCAGGTCAGTGTCTCTCACATCGTACACTGCCATTAATCATTGGTAAAGTCTTTAGATTGACATTGCTTTCTAATGGAGATTTCAATAAGCCAAAACATCAGCTATTTCACCTCAAGTGGGAGGTGATTGACAGAAAGCAGAACAGTACAATAAGAAAAAGTGTGATAGATAGACTTATTTTATTTTTATTTTTTTCCAAACCCCCGCCTACACAGTTTGACTGACAGGGCGTGGGCTTTGAGACTTTGAGAGAGCACAGGAGAGATTGTGTTAAAGAGTTGAGTTAAGATCTACTGCTGATGAATAACATGTAACCCTTTCACAATAATAATTAAACATTGACATGACAAATTAAACTATGATTGATAATTTGATTAGTAGGCTGCTTTTTGACATTGTGATTTTTTATTTGAATTACAAGCTCATTTTAAAAGGTGACAAGAAAAAGCTTTGCAGATTTCTGATTATTATTAGAGGTGCACCAGGAGTACATCCACAACGGGTTTCGATTTAAATGAACCAACCATTTAAACGTTGAAAGCACCCTTGGCAACAAAAAACAGGCAAGGCAAGGCAAACATATTTATAAAGCACAATTCAGACACAAGGCCACTCAAAGTGCTTTACAGGGGCATGAAATACATCAAGATTAAAATACATCAATTATAGAAAAGCTAATACAAATATGAATGCAGGTTAAAAGGGAAACAGAAAAGTCTTCAGATTTGATTTTAAAGAGCTGAGAGTTGCAGCAGACCTCAAGTTTTCTGGGAGATTGTTCCAGATATTTGGTGCATAATAGAAACTGAAGCTGCTTCCCCTTGTTTAGTCCTAACTCTGGGGACTGTAAGTAACATATTTCATCCATTGCTTTGACTGGACATTGTATTCTTGCCCCTCAGCTTCTGTTCCAGTACCCAGTGAGCCAGTCCCAGCCGTCTCCGTTCTACGTTGGGGGGCCGATGGGTGGGATGGAGGGCCTGACGGGGACAGACAGCCAGCAGGTCGCTCCCCCCCCCTGCGCCCTGCACCCCCGCCCCCCCTCCCTCTAACTCCTCCTGCTCCGCGGGACCCTCCCCGTCCTCCCAGGCTCCGAGACCTCCTTCGACTGCACGCACTGTGGCAAATCTCTACGTTCCAGGAAGAACTACAGCAAGCACATGTTCATCCACTCCGGTAAGACTAGGACATTAATGTTGATGGCATGTTGCTAGCTTCGGTGGTGGGCCCCCCTTTGTTTACAAACCCCGTTTACGGAGCTTAGGCTGTGTATTAACACCAGATCATAGTTTTTATAATCAGAGATCTAGTTTAACTTGTACAACATCTAATTTTTGGTCATGAAGAAAAGGGTCGTTGACGAAAATTGTTCATCATAGTTTTTGTCAATTAAATTTAAACTGGTAGAAAATTACTCTGGGCACCCCAGTGGCTCACAGAGTAGAGCGGGTATCACTAAGGCCAAATCCTTGTCCAGTCGTCCCCGGGTTCGACTTTGGCTCGTTCCCTTTTCTGCATGTATGGCCCCTCTCTTCCCTGCCTCCTTACAATATTCACTTTACTGTCTTATAAAGCTTGAAAAATACCAAAACATAATCTTGAAAAAAAAATTAAAACTCCTCTGACACTGCCACTGCTGTGTGTGTGCTGCCTCTCCAGGTCAGAAACCTCACCAGTGCTCCATCTGCTGGCGCTCCTTCTCCCTGCGCGACTACCTCCTCAAACACATGGTGGTGCACACGGGCGTCAGGGCCTTTCAGTGCTCCATGTGCGGCAAGCGCTTCACCCAGAAGAGCTCGCTCAACGTGCACATGCGCACCCACCGAGCCGAGCGCACCTTCCAGTGCAACGTGTGCCACCGGGCGTTCACCCACCGCACGCTGCTGGAGCGCCACGCCCTGCAGCACGCTCACCACGCCACCCAGGACCCGGGGGGGCGCGACATGACCTCACCACCCAAGCACAGCCCTCCCGCCCTGGGGGGGCCCTCAGGTATGGCCGGCGCCGCGGGCATGGTCGGCAGCATGGCCAACATGCCCAGCCACGGAGCGTCCTCCTCCTAAATAGAGAGAGAGAGAGAGAGAGAGATGTTAGGGGAAGAGAGGGAGGTTAGAGAACCCATTCCTTCAACTGTATTTTATCCAGACAGCCTTCTTGACCTTTTTATTCTGGTGGGAATAATAGCACTTATAGGTAAAACGTTTTTAAAAGCTTAACCTCACCTTCAATCAGGGTTCCTACACACGGCGTGATAAAGCAATTGAGTTTTAAAATGATGTACATCTTTAAAAGGTGTTTGGGGAACAAAAACCTTGGAAAGTTTGTAAAAAAATAAATAATTGTGTTCCCTTTCCTCCAAAATGCCATCTTAAATAGTTGTAGTCTTAGTGTCATCTCCTGTCTTGTGACATGTGTTGCTGTGACGACTTAATCATGAGCTACAGAGCGACATCGCTAAACAATCACACACCTTGTTGAACAGCCATCTGAAATACTGCCAAAAAAGTTATTTCAAGGCACAAAATGAGAGTCTTGAATTTTCAATAATAGTGAATAAATGTGTAGGAACCCTGTTTCTGAGACACCAGAGAGAGTCACCAAAGAGGTTAGGAATACAGAGCAGGTGTTAGGGGAGTGGGTGAGGGCTGAATGGGGTTTATATGGAGATGCAAGTTAGGAAATAAAAGGGTGAGGATGGGTGGGAGGGCAGGGGCAGGGGGGGGGTGTTGTAATGGTTTATTCACCTTCAATTCATTTAATTCCAGTTAAAGTTTGAGTTTGTTTAGTTCTGTCACAAATCTTAAAAACCAACATTGCAAACCTGTATCATATTTAGAGCCATGTATGTATGTCATGTATGAGCAAAAAAAAATCAGACTTTGGTCATTTTAACCTGAAGTCTGAATGTAGCCCTTAGAGTCGAGGTGAATCCATACAAGGTCAATATAATACATTTAGGGTATTTTTTTTAGGTGGCGATAAACCTGTTAAAAACGCTGTTTTATATAGTTATCATTAAAGTATATGCCCGGGCCGGAATCCCCGATAACTCGGAAGAAAAGGATTTGCGACAGGCAGACCGTAAAAGCCTTTTGCTTTGCTTCATCATTGCCATATAACCATAGTCACATATAAACACATTACCTCATCGCGATGCATCATGCGGTCTCTCTTTCACTCGTTTCCTCAATAAATGCACGCGCCGCCGGCACACGCTAGCAAAGGTCTTTAGGACGACAGGCGCTGGTGTTGTTAAAAACACTACCGCTTCTGTCCAAAGGGGCCGCTAGAATCAACAGAAACTGAATGTTCCTCCTAGTCACTTTAAGCTCACCATAAGAGCCTGATTATTGTAAAAACAAAACAGGCTCTGTTTTTCAATACCCATACTTCCCTGCTATTTAGTATTGTAGAAAAAGAGTTGCCCTTCCACATCCGGTCAGGATTTTTAGTTTGGTAATCAGCATGCTTTTTTGGGCAATTCTGATGCACACCAGAAGTGATGTCACATCGATGGAGCCTCTGTGTGAAAACAACCAGCGATGAGACAGATAAAAGCAAGAGGCAAATTGTAGGCGCAATGTTATGATGATACAATTACCTAAAAGTATGTCCCAATTGTAAGCCTACTGCATGCTAACTAGATACTTTTTTATGTAGAATAGAAAAAAGAAAGAGTATGCAATTTGGAACCCAGCCAGGAATCGCTAGCTTCTAGGGAGAGTCAATGAATGAAATATCAATGAAATTAAGTCACTGAATTAAGTGAATTGAATGTGGATGAAGCTACTGGCGTCATTGAGGAGCGAGCGGGCTTGGTGATGAATGGTCGGGCTACAGAGAGAGAGAGGAGAGAGAGAGAGAGTAGAGCTACAGCAGGGAGACAGGAGAAAGGAGGAGGAGGCGCGATGCACAGCAGTGTGAAAGACTTTCACCAACATCCATCAGACAGTTTGAAACATTTTCCACAGGCGCCACTGGTCGGCCCCGGGATCATATATATACCTCGAACCAGGACGAGCCGGAGACGGAGGCTCGGAGGGACACTATTTTACTCATTTGAAATGTTTGGGAAACATTTCGGCATGTTTTACACACACAAGACACAGACACACCACACACACACACACACACACACACAACACACACACCACACACACACACACAGACACAACACACACACACACACACACACACACACACCCCACACACACACACACACACACACAACACACACACACACAGACAAACACATGCAGAACACACACACACAGACAACAGACACAGAACACATGCAGAGACACACACAGACAACACACTAAATACCCACACACACCTACAATTACCTCGGTGGTCCAAAGACAGGCATTACTGCTTCACATCTTTTAAGCTACATCAAAACGAAGAAACAGTGAAAACTAAAAAACTAAGATAGAATCCGTTTTACTTTTTTGAAATCTTACTAAAGTACTTCTATGTAAAATCCCTGTACATCGCTATGACGCTCAGTTTGTTATTTGTTGCTCATGTGATTTCTTAATGCAGAAATAAGGCAGACCATTAAAAAAAAAAAAAAAAAAAAAAAGCTTTTAAAGTTGAAAGAGCCATTCGGAGGAAGTTAAACTTGGTTGAATAACTATGACAGACAAATCAATGATTTTTATTGGGATTTTTACTGAGTGTTTGGTTGTGTTTGTCTTTTTGGGGCTCTTGTTAATAATACCTGGGAAGTGTTTGTTGCTTATGGAAAAAAAACAAATAATGAAATTGAAAGCTTTTTCTCGCAGCACTATTAAAAAAGTAAAAACTTTTTAAAACGTTTTAGTAAAACTAAATTAATCATGAAAATGTACAATCACCCCTTTCAAGTTTTGACAAAGTCAAACTCGTGATGATGTTAATTATCACATTAATATTTATTACAATTTGATCTCTATGCACAGTTGATTTTGCACATCATGTACTTAGACCTAGATGTTGTTGTCCCCCTAAAGTATTTGGCCTATAATTGTTTTTGTCCTTTTTTTAACACCTTAAAGGTGATCTTAAAAAGACCTTATGTGTCCCTGCATTTTGCTAATTTTCCTTCATGTTTGTCCTTCAAAGCATTATATGATACTCTTTGTAAGAAACCTTCTAATTGACAAGATTTTCCTAAGTGGACTTCCCTTAACGACTGGGTACATTTTTAAAGCTTGATATCTTTAAGAAAATTTGATTAAAATATAGATTTTAAATCAAGACGTATTCTGATTTTTAAAGAGTGAATCCAGCAAATACCTAGATTTATGTCTGGACTTCACTATAAATATCGACATTTAATTTCCCATTTTAAATGTGGAACAAAACAAATCTGCTTATTTACAAGGAGCGGTCCAGCTAGCGTGGGCTCAATGGCCTCTGATTAATTTTGTTGTTGCCAGCGTTATAAATGAAAAAAAAGTTTACGAGAAGCTGGACTGAAACTCCCAACGTACTGTTGGTTATAAGCTATATATAAAATAAAATGAAACGCCATACCTTTGGTGCTTTTTTTTTTTTGTTTGTTCTTGAAAATATTTACCTCATTTTCCAGTTGCCAACACCTTGCTGTGGGTCTGGGGTTGGGTAAATAAGCAGTGTTAAGCTGTTTTCAGAGGTGTGAGCTATATCCTCAGCAGTGGAAGTGGGTTTTTTTTGGTGCATCTTGTCTGGAGGCGGACCCTTGTACAGTACTGTAATATGTGTGCTTTGAAGCCATGTCAGCGCATTGTAACGTACTGTGTGTTTATGCCTTTTTTTCTTTGTTCTCCGTTTTTTTTTTGTTTTTATTCGGAGGGAAGTTTAATAATTGTTTTTTCTACATTGATATTTCTTTTAACAGAGAGGTTATTAAATATGTCTGAAGAAGAAAACAGTCATTTTATAAAAAAGGGTTAAAAAAAAATCACTTGTCATCGTTAAAACTAAAATCTTTTATGTATAAAAAAAAAAGACTAAAGGCATGATTTTAACTTTTTTCTGAGAACTTAGATGTTGTACTCGATGAATTAATTGAATTTTAAAAATAAGTGATTTCAAAGATTTCTTTCTCCAAATAAAAAAAGTCTTCTATGGCTCTCAGGCCAGCTGCTTGTCAAGTATGTCAATTTCTTGCTCTGTGTGTGTGTGTGTGTGTGTGTGGTTGTGTGTGTGTGTCTATTACTTCTGTGTGAAACCGCGGTGTTGTTTGTTGTGTGTGTGTGTTGTGGTCTATATCTCAGAACTCAAATGTGTTGTTTGGACATGGCATTTTCATTCATTTCTGCCACTGCTTCATTGAAAAAGTTATGTGTAGATTAAATAATGAATATAATCCATAAACTGCAGCTTTTAGGTTAAAATCCTCCTCTGTCCTGAAACATTTAAAAATACGATCATTCTTTAAAGCGACTTCTTTGGTCCTTAAAACTAACTGCTTAATTCTTCTTTTGTAGTTGTTCAAAAGTGGGAAAAAAGCACTTGTTTCCTGAAGCTGTTGTTGAATGTCTTTAATATATATTTTTAGATTCAAGTAACACATTTAATCCATAGTATGCAGGCTTTAGGTAAAAAACATAACATTTTTTCCTGATGTTCACTCTTGTAAGGCAACTTTTCTGCTCCTCAAAACGGCTCAATTCTTAATGTGTAAGTCTTTCAAAAGTGAAGCTGTTGAATGGCTTTTGTGTTGGTGCGGCCACACTGTACTTCCTTTGTCTGTATCCAACACTCAAAAACACACAAAGATGATCACATTTCTCTTATCTCTTGCCATTTCTCATAAATCCCAACAACAAATGTATCAGGAGTTTGCTTGTCTTTTCTTTTAAAGCCCATCGATATTCCATTCTATTCTTTTTTTTTCTTTTTCTTTTTCTCTTTCTTCCTTGTGCCTTTGAAGGGGACTGGCTGGCTGGTTCGCGGCTGAACTCTGGCCAGAAGGCATCTGTTACTCAACAACATCTGTTCCTGTTACTCTCTTTTCCCCCAGTGTGCAGGGGGACACGCAGGCTCTCCCAAGGGTGGCCCTTTTGTGTGCCCCCATTGTCAATTCCATCATTGTCTGTCCCCGAAGTCTGCCTGCTCCCATAATGCCGCGGGGTTATAAAACCCTCATCCGGAGGCCAGCTCTCTACCGGGCTGATGATTTACAGTTATGTGTGTGTTCGCCTACAACACAATCAGCGCCTTTTGTGGGCCAATTAAGAAAGAAAACTGAGGGGAATTTAATGAGGTAATAAATAAAAAAAGACAAACTTGAATGTTAACCGGAAGTTTATTTTCAAAGATTCAAAAGAATTTGTTTGTCCACATGCTTATACAGTATGTGCAGTGAAATGTTGTTGTGGTGACTCTATCTTACTGCACTCAAATAAATAACTTTTAATATAATATATATACAGATAAGTAAAGTATAACAAAAGTTACTTAAAAATCATGACCAAGTAAATTGGATTATTTTTTGGTTTATTTTGGCGGTGACATGTTGGCACAAACTTCAGTGAAAAGGAAAAGCTTCACATTTGGTGTGAGGGGAAAAAAAGTCTTTCAAAGTTATTTTTGCAGGACAGAAACAGTACGGATGAAAACCCCCAAAGAGTTGAATGTCCTGTAGGCGTTTCTCTACATTGATCTGAATTTTAGAGCCATGAATTACCTGACTTGTTCTTTGGGGAGGAGAAATAGGAGTGGTAAATCTAGCGTAGGGGACATTGTTTTTTTTATGAATAGGCCCCCTCTCTCGTCTCCAGGGAGACACTTTCAACTTCTGGCAGTAGGCAACAGTGTGTGGGCATAGAAAGGCCCACTATGGGGTCGCCAGGGGAAGACAACAGATGTTACTGATTAACTTTGCTCACAGACCCTTAAAGAAGTGTTTTTCACAGTGCTTTGCAGATGGACAAAAAACAAATAAGAAGAAGTTTCACGCAGTTAAAAATTTCATGTTTAGCAATATTTATTTGGAAAAATAGTCTTGGCTAATTCCTTCATTCAAAAACGGTAAAGGACACAGTAACATAACAATTTGTACAGTACAATCCCTCTTAAATAACATTTTTTCTTTAATAAAAAAAACAAAGTCCCATTGACCTGAAGTGCCTTTGCAAATATCATCATTAAAAAAAGCAACTTAAATAATCATAACAAACATCACAAATATACAATACAAAATAAAAATAACACAAACTCATTAAATTAACTTAAATTAAATCATAATTTTAAATCATAACTTTTTTCTTTTGTTTTTTTTCTATTACTTTCTTTATTTTACAAAAGGACAATCTGTATAAAAAAAAAGCATCATTTTTGTATTTATTTAATTAAGACAAAAGTTTCCATGTCCCAAAATGAAACGAAAGGAGAAAAATGAACAATACTATGTCATAAATGGTTTGGAGGGCTCAGGGAAGGACAACGCACTTCAGTATTAACACAGTGATCAAGTATACATACACAGTCTTCACAGGTGTGGTGATGGGTGCACAGCCCATGTAGAACAGGCCAGTATGGCCAAACATCCACCGTTTGATGCAGTTCCTGCGCTAGGCAACGGCGTGTGGGTTAGAGAAAAGGCCTGGGTGCAAATGTTGCAAAAAACATCGTAGCGTCGCACGTCATCGCCACGAGACAGTGTCCGTTTATATTTTATTTTTCTAAAACCCCCCCTCTCCCTGATAAAAGGCAAAAACAGAAAGCTAAGTGGCAGTTTACTTTCAACCGTAAACTTTTTTATTTATTTTTCATATTATATTTTATTTTTATACACCGCCAGTTCTTAATCCCACAGGCCGCCACTGCCTGCACTTTAGTTTCCAGTAGAGAACCAGCTCACTCTGAATATCAGTTAAACGTCTCAGTTATCAGCAGCAGTCTCAAGGCGGGACACCTCCCCCTAGGGTTAGAGCAGCATCTGAAGGAGTTTAAAAACTCTCCCATAGAGCAAATAAGCAACGGGCAGCCCATTGGTGGCTTGTTACACCTGGAAGGACACAGAGAAGAGACAAAAAGACATTAGTGTTTTGTCGTCCAAACGAAACACAGATATAAACAAGTTCAAAGTGGATCATAGAAAACTCACCTCAGTTGCAATTATACATTCGTCCTTTTCCTCCGACATCACAAACACAGATTTGTACTTGGTGTCCGCACATGCAGACAGTTCTGGGGCTTTCTTTTCTGATACATCGCTTTAAGGAAAGAAAGAAAAACGGTTGTTAGCTTCGTCATTGTTACATTTTTCTTCCATAGACTGTCGACTTTTGATGACATAATAATCTCTATTTACCATTTTAAACGTTTGCTGCGTTTCTCCTCGAACTCAAACGAGTCGTGGGATTGGCACTTGTCGTCGCAGGCGGCCTCCAGCATGGCCTCTTTGGCCGCCTGCTCGTAGTTGACCTCCTGTACGAGGTTGTAGTCCGCTGTGGGCTGCTGGCGGCTCTTGTAGCTGCTGCGTCCCGGTGAAGGGTCTTGGTCGGGCTCGGCGCTGCAGAAGTCCATCTTCTTGTTGATGTTTTTCACTCCCGGCGTCGGCATGACGCTGACCGCCAAGTCCCTGTCGCTACGGTGACAGTTGTTGCTCAGGTTGTTAATTGTCTCTGTCTCGCCGACTGTCTCTATGTGTTCGTCTGCGCTGGGCTTTAGATCGGAAAAATCCAACGAGCACCGCGCACCCCGCCAGCAGCAGCAGCACCAGAGCCACGCCGGAGCCCACGGCCATCCAGGGCACGTCCGACCCGCGGATGGCTGCGTGTTCGGGGAGCAGGAACTGGCAGTTTCTCCCTCCGTAGCCCGGGACACAGGCGCAGACGTAGCGGTTGTTCCTCTCGTGGCAGGTGGCTCCGTTGTGACAGGGGTTGTGTTCGCAGCGGCTGATGGGGAGCTGCAGTTGCGGCCGGTGTACCCAGGTGGGCAGTGCAGGTGTAGCCGCTCGGGCCTTTCTTGACACGTCCCGCCGTTCTGACATGGGTACATGGAACACTCTTCCCCCGTGAGGTCACAGTTCATACCGGTGAAACCGTCGGGACACTGACACAGGTAGGAGTTGACCAGATCCACACACCGGGCACCTGAGAACAGAGATAAGGAAGTGGCGTTAATGTTAATGTCTTGGTCCCAATCGATGGAATGACGTTGTGTTTGGTTTGGTCGGTGACTCCGAATGCCTCTGTCAAATCAGTGAATACCTCCTACCTGTCCTTACTGTGTGAGCTGAAAACAAATCTGGTGTACACAGCCTATAGGTTCTGTGAACAGGCATGTTTAGCTATGGTGGCCCCCCCTACCTGTTTACAGAGCCTAGGCTGTGTATTAACATCAGATTGCTTTCAGTGCACACATAGTATGGACAACTTGGATCGTACCTGATATCAGATATTCACTGATTTTAACAAGTTCAATTCAATTTGACAACAAGCGTTCTCCAGAATCACTGACTCCCCCTTTAATGCACACTGAATCAATCTCCACATCTCCACTAACAACTAACCAAACATCCCACTAGACTAGACCAGGTGCTCTTACCATTGGAGCAGGGGGCGGAGCTACAGTGGTCGATCTTCTTCTCACAGGTGAAGCCTGCGTAGCCGGTGGGACACTGGCAGAAGTATCCTCCCTCGGGGTTTTCTGTGCAGCGGCCATCGTTGGAGCACGGCCCGTCTTCACACGTCATGGCACTCAGCTCGCAGTTGTTGCCATAGAAACCGTGAGGGCAAGTGCAGGTATATGTGTTTTCCATATCCTGTGCAGGGGAGGGGGGGGGGGGGGGAAGACATTAGAACAGGAATTCACATGCAGATCTCTTTGCTAAAAAAAAAAAAAATCAACTTCTGCTATAAACTGTATCCTTCTCAATTTAACGTTGCTAATAATGTTTACATTCTTGGAAGCTTTTTTCTGGTTCAATATAAAGACAAGAGAAAGGTTAAATAGATGGTAGAGAAGGCATAAAGGCATTTAAAACATGGTGGGGCACTGAGCCACAGTTCACAGGATGCCTTCTAACTCTCTCTACTCTGGTTCCAATCATGGCAATAAAAACTCTACTTACGGCGCAGCTTCCTCCGTTGCGACAGGGGTTTCCAGCGCATTGGTTGACCTGCATCTCACAGCTGGAGCCAGTGAAGCCGGGCTTGCAGGAACAGGTGTAGCTGCCCTGGCCCGTGTTGCTACAAGTGGCCCCATTCATGCAGGGCTTGTGGTGGGTGCAGTAGTTGAGATCTGGAAGGAGACACACAGCAGCACATGTGGATTAGCCACAGCACACAACACATGTCGCGGCGGCCCAGACAAAAACAGCAGCAGCAGCGGTTATAAAGAATGTCTTTTTTGTCCTCTGGCTCAAACTTGACCCTCTCTTCTCTTCTCTTCTCCGCTTCCAGTGGTGTTTTGTTTCCTGTGCCTCATCCTCCTCCTGACAACTGCTGCCCTGCTGCTGTTGTTACCTCACAGTGTTGAGGCCTTTATGTTGTTGCTAGCTTTGTTTATTTGGTTCCCCTCACATCTGTCTCTCTTTAACAGACTATTAAACTTGACTGGCAGAAAAGACCTGCACCCTTTACTTTGTAAAACTTGGCATCAAAAACACTTAACAATAAATGAATGACAACTACATTTAGTATGTTAAGGAAAAGACCTCAGAATTGTTATTTGACAACTTTTTCGAGGAAATTGTCAGATTTACAAGGAATCAATTACACATGCTATTGATATTGTAGTTGTTTTGTCAATGTCAAGCCTTTTTAGTTTTATTTAAGATACATACATTAATGTATCATACTATAGTTAGTCGTTAATATTAACATGCTAATTTGTTGTGACTAATGACTAGAAATAGTATCTTACGATAAAACCAGCGCTGTAGCTTAAAACTTTCCCTGATTTGAAAAGATTTCAATGGATTTGTTCTTAGCTCAGTGAATACTTTAGTCGCTGTAAAGGAAATGATAAAAGTCCACAGTGGACATTAATAGCTGAATCTACTTTCTAACCACTATTTCTGTCTTCATGGCTTTAATAATCTACAGGCGAGGTAAAGATGTCTTGGTATAGCTTTCTCAGATATGGTTAGGACCTGCTTTGCATTGAAATTCACCTAAACTTTCACTTTCTAACCTAACTTTAACCCAATGTCTAACCTTTAACAGCCTTGACACCAGCCTATCCCCCCCTATCACCGGTGACTTTGCTTTCTTTCCCCCCCCCCATGTCTCTTGTCA
Organism: Ammodytes dubius; assembly: GCA_026122265.1. Lineage (NCBI taxonomy): Eukaryota > Metazoa > Chordata > Actinopteri > Uranoscopiformes > Ammodytidae > Ammodytes > Ammodytes dubius. The sequence continues at coordinate 30,255,866 of CM047506.1, forward strand.
CTCTGTCCTCACCTTGGTTGCAGAAGAGCCCCCCCCAGCCCTCCTGACAGTTGCACTGCCACGGCTGCTGGCAGGTCCCGTGGAGGCAGCCCGGGTAACGGATGCACTCGTCGCAGTAGCGGCCTTTGAATCCCACTCTGCACCTGTTGTTGTCCAATTAGAGAAGGGGGGAACACCGGTCAGTCCACTCACATTACCTTCATGTGTCCCACCACTAATTAATGAATGAATGAATGCCTCAGTGAACTGCATTGTAGACACAAACAAAACAAACAAACAAAACAAAAAAAAAAAGAACCTACTTGCACTCTGCGGGTTTCTCACAGAAGCCATGCTCCTCTTCACAGCCGGGCAGGCAGATCGCTGGAGAGAGAAGAGAGAGAAAAGACAATGTTTTTTAGACACATTTCGGGCCAGAAAAACAGGTCTGCTATTAAGTTCTTTGTTTGGTGTAGAGCTCTTGACTGTAAAAGTTATCACCTAAATCCCTACAAAGTCATTTAAGTGGGAGAGAGGTGGGCTCCTGAACCTAATTTGCTGTTACCATCAATCTCCTCATCACCGTGGAAGAATTTTCTGCTTTAACATAGTGCTGAGACAAAGAAGGGAGTGTGTGTGTGTGTGTGTGTGCCATAGAATGTACACACACACACTCACACACACACAGACCCCCTCAACCTAACCCGACCACCCTCTTTTTTTTCTTCTTCTTCGCTGCGGGTCAAAACTCTTTTATTCATTCTGTGCACACACACACACACACACACACACACACACACACACACACACACACACACACACACACACACACACACACACACACACACACACACACACACACACACACACACACACACACACACCACACACTCCCTTAATGTCTCGGATTGGGGCAGATAAGAGTGGACAGCTGGCGAGTGTGTTGCCAGTGCGCGACAGCTGCCCTATTGTCTCTGCTCTGCCGGCAGCTGCCCACTTCAAACAATACCTCCCCCGCCTCGGCCAATCAGCGCCCGGCCCACTCCGAGACTAACCAATCGGAAGGTAGCATGTAAATTTATGGCACGCGTGAGATTATTCCCAAAAACTTTCCTTAGAATAAATCAAGTGGTCGTGTGTGTGTGTGTGCGCGTGCGTAAGGGAGAGGGAGGGGGGTGCGTGTGGTGTTTACGCACAAGTTGCCTTCTAACGGCACTCAGAGGATCTGATTACAGACCCAACGAAGAAATTACTTTTTTTTTTAACTTTTCTAACCATATAACAAAACAGGCTTCTCACGAGTAATCTTGTAAACAGTTTATACTACGTTTAAAGCAACTTTGTGGTATTCCATCTCTAGATTATCCTGAGGTTTTCATCACCTCCCCCACACACACACACGCGCACACACACAAACATCTGCACAGGCTCCTAATACAACAACAACCACGTTTTTTTTTTTTTTGTGTGACTCACGTTCTGTGCAGTAATTCCCCTTCCACCCGGAGTCGCACACGATCTCGCCGCGCTCTCCGCAGGTGAAGTGGCCGAAGTTGTCGTCCCTCGGCCGGCAGAACACCGAGCAGCCGTCCCCGTAGTAGTGTTCGTCGCACACGAAGCGGTACGAGTACTTGAACTCCGTCTTGCCGCCGGTGTGCAGATCCTGGGACCAATCCTCTCCCACCGTCAGATGCCTCTGCGTCACCATGCTGCTGATGACGCGGTCTGGATTGTCTGTAGTGGGACACATGGTTGGAGGTGATGAGTTTGATTGACGTGTAAAATGCATAAATGTGATAGGCAGAATAAACACGTGTCAAAGGTTTAGCGCTGTGTGCATTTCCTACCTGTAGAGAGGTCGTCTTTGGAGTCGGTGTGTAATGCCTCGATGATCAGGGAGAACGTCCCCTGGGAAGACAAATGGCATCATGAGACAGGTGGCCAGCGGAGGAGATGTGGCGATAACATCAAGCAGCATCAGGCCCCAGGCGTCATGCGCCACACAATCACTGTGCTGAATGCAAACTACACCTAACCCCACGCTGAAACTGAATACCTGAAAACGTCTGTCGCTCTTAAGAACTTGAGTTGTGGTTTAGAAATAGTGCCCTTGCGCGCTTTTACGCACGGATTTACCCTTTAAAAAATGGCGCGATTTCCCTGCTGCTGCCTTCACTTGTCTACAGTATTGAAAGGGAGATGAATGGCTGCATAGCAGCCCACTTACCGGCCACGTGAAGCCGAAGTTTATCCTGACGGGGTTGTTGAAGGAACTCTCCGGGATGACATCGGGCACTTGGAAGGAGTTGGAGCCGAGCACGGGCGTCACAGCGCCGCCGTACGTGCACGGAGGCTCCGGGGAGGCGCTCGGCTGGTAGTGCTTGAGACAGATCCTGAAGAAGGTTTTACATTCGCACTGCTGCTGGAAAGACGACGTCAGTCCTCCCTTACAGCAGTTCTTGTTGCCCTGTGCTCCCTTCTTGTTTAGGAACTCTTGCAACTTAAGCTCAAAAACTCCCGAACAAAGCCCCTATAAACAGAAAAAAGCAACTTCTCATGAACTAAACGCCACAGTTAGACGCGACTGTGGATGAGTGAGTGTTGAAGTGGTGGGAGGGGAAGCAGAGAGATAGAGATAGAGAGAGAGAGAGAGAGGAGGGGGGGTCGGTGTGATGGTTCATTCATTGTTTGGAAGAAGAAATCTATGTATAGTTCAAGACGCTTACCTGGCAGAGCAGCATGGACATGACGGTGAGAGTCAGCAGGATGGCGCGCCTCATATTAAATAAATACATAATAAATAATAAATAAATAAATAGATAGTTTTAAAAAGTCCTCAGGGTGCCTTCTCCCTGTTCTCAGTCGCTTTGAGGGAGATGCATTGGGCACGTTCCTCTCGGGTTTTTCTCATCAACTGCTGTCGCTGTCAGCCGCGCCGCTTTGATGCATGTCCCGTGGAACAAAAAAGGAGTAAATCCCAAATCCTTTGAAAAAAAAAAAAAGATCACAAAAAAATGTATGTGAACTTTTTGGCGATGAAGAGAAAGCAGTCCTCCAGTTCCGTTGGTGAATCCTTAATCCAGTGGGTAAAGAGAGTGAAGAAAAAAAATGATTGGTTCCTTGTTTTTTTGTTTTGTGTGTGTGTTAAGAAAGTGACAATAAGAGGAAGTAGCTTTTTGTTTGTGTGTGTGTGTGTGTGGGTGAAGGTCTTCGTCTAACCCAATGACGGATTTTTGTCACTGGTCCAACATGTTTTTCCTTTCTACCTCCTTAGCGTCTTGCCTCACTGTGAATGTGTGTGCGTCTGTCTCCAGCCGAGGCCGCCTGCAGCCTGTTATATACGGCCTGACACATGCTATGGTAATAACATGCAAATGGACCCCTCCTCCCTCCCTCATCCGACTTCACCTCCCAATCTGGCCCGGGTCTCCACAATGGGATCCCATGCAAGTGTACCCCAAAACAGCCTCCTCTTCTTAACCCATGGCATACTGCTATATACAGCGTAAATATATCAGCCCCCCAAAATGGAGACGTGTGTGTGAAAGTATTTTCAACCAAGTAACACGAGGGAACTTTGGAAGGATGCGACGTCCTGTAGACTTTCAGATAACTTGTTGAAAAAAGGGGAGAGGGAAAAAGTGATGTCAATTTTTTTTTGGGTTGATCTAAGTCTTTCAGCCTGATTAATTCACCCCATCTTTTTAAGAGATAAACACAAACCATAATAAAATAAAATATATTTTTTTATTGACTTCTGTGTTTTTTTTTGGGAGATCATACAGAAGCTTCCTTGTAAATTAAATGGTTCAATTCGAATCAGTAACATAACATCTCTGAATCCAAATTAGCCTAAAGAGTAAAGCGTTTTGAACAACCTACAAATGCCACATTTCCTCCTGACAGGATGCGGTGGAGTTGATCCCTCCAGCTGTTGTTGCCTCGCTGGACGAACCTCTTTGTTTTTGAGACGTCTTGAAATGTTTTGGGTAAAGAGCCAACAAAAAAAAAACACACAACAAAAAACAGTTTGAAGTTCATTCAAAAGTTTTAAAAAAAGAGAGAAAAAAAATGTTGGTGTTCAAACCCTGACTCAGTTAATTGTTTACACCCCTCCTCCTCCCCCTCCTTCATCCCTCTTTCCTTCTCTGCATATACCGTACACACACACACACAACACACACACACACACCCTCAAAATCTTGGTATTTCTGCTTGTGGGAAGAATTTGATGCTTTGAATCGACTGAAAAGACCAAAGAAAACATTCCTTGGCAGAGCTGTGTGGTGAGGTAAAAGACTTGAGGGGCTGGACTTTTTCCATTTTGCTCCCTCTCCCCTTCTTCTTATTCTCCGGGCTTCGATTAAAAAAAGTGGAAAAAAAGGAGAGAGAAAAACGCGCGTGTGCATTGATGTATGTACGTGTGTGTATGCGCGCGCACGCACCGGAGTCGCTCGCGTGGCCAACATGAGGGGGAACTTTTGTTATTGTGTGTGTGGTGGAGGAATAAGTTTGCTCTCTCGCTCCCCCCTCAGCTGTATGGTAATTCTCCCAGCACCTGCTCTCCCCTCAATAACAGCGTGCGCGCGCCTCCCTTGGCTGAGCGCGCGCACACACGTCCCATAGCCTACTACACAATACTCTCTCCCCTCCCCTATAGGCACACAACACACACACACACACACACACACACACACACACACACACACACAACACACACACACACACACACACACAACACACACACACACACACACACACACTTTTCACTTCAAACAAACCTGACCTGCTTTTTCTTCTTGTCGTCGTCTTTAAATATTTGCCATATCCTGTGTAGCCTATAGATACCATAGATACCATTATCCAAGTCTTATTTGTGTCTGATGTTTGTGAAGGTGGTGTGTGCACGTGCATGTGCGCGCGAGTAGGCCTATAAAGAATGAGGACCAGGAGGTGTGTTGTGTGTGTGTGTGTGTGTGTGTGTGTGTGTGTGTGTGTGTGTAGGGGATGGGGGGGGGGGGGGTTGATTCTTAATTAGGTTGTTCATTAGAAGAAGTGTGATTTTTTTTTCTGCTGTATAATGGGACCGAGTCGAGAGCAGGTTGCACGCGCAGGGATACCGTACCGTGCACGTACATTGCGTCACTGTGTTCAGATATGCACATCACGGCTGCTGTTTTTTTCTTTCTCCCGGTGCCCGTTACCTGCCAGCCAAACCCCCCCCTCCCTCTCCTCCCCCCAAAAAACAGTGGCATGCTTTCCCTTTCTCATCCAAATTACCTTCACTTCTTATTCGCGTGTCACAAACATGGTTGATGTGTCCGTAGTTACTTATTTACCTCTAATCAATGGCAGCAACAACCAAACAAAGTCCTCCGCCATTAATAAACCTGTCCATCTGTCCTTTCACACTGCAGCCATTTCTCAGGCTGGACCGTGACCATCACAATGACGCACCGATAGAGAACAATTACCGAAGAGAGACTTTTTTTCTTCTTCATCTGTACTGGAAGAGTTGCAAAAGTTTTACAGTTTCCATAGTATAGGCTAGTAGTCTGTCTGTAGAGCACATCTCAGCTTGGTTCTTCTTAAGTTAAATTATGAATAAATGCAGAATCACCAAGATGTGATGATTATATAACAAGCTAACATAAGTATATGAAACACACTGTGTAAACTGGAACAAATACAATGAAAACTTAATTGAGATTAAAATGTCTTAAATGAACCTCAATCCGTTGCCAGTATACTTTAATTCGACTGATAAAAGCAGATAATGGAACAATCAGCATTTATCCATTATCACCGTTTGCATTCAGCCTTTGGGCACGTGACCACAGACAAAAAAAAGTGTCACTAAACAAATGTATCTAAAAACTTAAATAATAAAGCAAAGAGACTAGAGAAAGCACGACGGGGAAATCAACCAGTGTCCAGTGTGGACACTCAGAGTAACATCAGAGGATATTTTTCTGCCCCCTTTCCTCCAAGATGCTGCTGAGCTGTGACTGTTTAACTGAAGTGCTACTGTAGGGGGCTGCTGTAGTTTTAACTCCTGCCCACCAGTAGCTGCGCCAAACAAAACAGGGTGACTCGGGGTCTGACTATTCATCCATTCTGTGCGCTTTAATTTCTATTGATTGTGAATGCAGGAGGGAGGGATGGAGGGGAGGGAGGACGGGGGTCTTCAGTGAAGGACCACGACACGCCTTCAGACGCGGACAGACCCTTACAAGCCATCTGCCACTAACTACCCCCCTCCACACATCCAGAAAACGACGTTTATTTCCCCTGCTTCCCTCCCACCTACCCCCGAAGCGCACGTCTCTATGCGCCCCTGTCCACCGGGCTCCGTCTACACTCAACTGGAAGCATGTTAAAGGACCTGTAACGGTATGGGCCCTCCGGTGCCATATGGCGAGGGGGAAGCCAGGTTTTTTTCCTTTTCTGGTCCCCGAAGAGGAGACACCACATGGTCACTCGTGGGAACGTAAACACGGCGCGCATCACACGATATCGATCATATGAAGCGGCGATTGGGGAGTGGGAGGGGGGAAGGAGGGAGGGGAGAGCGTGCCACTGTGTGATGATCAATTGATTTTTTTTTTAACACTGATACCTCATCAGTTTAGCAAATATTGACGCATCTTCACCTCGGAGTGAAAGCTTCAACCCCGGGTTAAGCGCAGGATGTTGGCACCCGGGTTGCTGGTTCCATTCCCTGAATGATGCAAAAAGAGCAAGGCACCAGAGCAGCACTGCCAGGGCTGGATGGAGTTTAGAGGAGGAGGGAGGAGGGAGGGAGGGAGGGAGGGGGGGGGGGGTGTTATAGAGGACAGTCGTGCTGAAATGTAGGCTTGTACCAAAAGCCCCAAGGAAATGGCAGGTTTTGAATCAGCACTTTCTCAGGAGATGCTTTTACGCACGAGTCCATATAGATGCTTACGCACACAAAAAAACCTCTTAAAGGATATAAAATAAAATAAATTAATTATTACACTTATTTCGTACTCAAAAGTGAATTTGTGGGGCTTTATTTTTTAAATTGGTGAAAATTAAATAATATTTTTTTAAGGATGTCAGTTTGCCTTGATTGGTTGTGTTATCCTTAGTTTATTTATAATAGAAAAAAATATTTTCTAGACTAATGATTTTATTTGACTGGTCCAGGACTGTCTGGTTGGCCTGCTTTTACCTGCTGAAACGCAGAGATCAACAGGCTCCTTTGTGTTCAGATCAGATTACTGTGGCCAGCTGCTGGAAGAGGGGGCCACAGGCCAGATCCGCGGCTCCCCCAGGGCTCTTCAGGCCCGCGCGAGGCTCCCCACGGCTTCCCACGGCTCCTCCAAGCTCCCGGTCCGGGCTGCTGCCTCATTTGCATACGGTGCTGTTACTGGAGACGTGCTGAGCTTAAGTATATGGGAAGAGTGCCGCAGTAATTACGTGGGGGGCCCAGAGACGCGCCTGAAAGTGTGTGTGTGTTTGTGCGTTATAAGTGTGTGTGAGAAGGGAGGGGGGTTGGTGTAGGCTGTGCTGGGTGTGTGTGTGTGTGTGTGTGTGTGTGTGTGTGTGTGTGTGTGTGTGTGTGTGTGTGTGTGTGTGTGTGTTTTGTGTGTGTGTGTGTGTGGTGTGTGTGTGTGTGTGTGTGTGTGTGTGTGTGTGTGTGTGTATAGACACTAGGGACCTAAGGGGGAGGAGGTAAAGACGGAGCCGTACGTGGCCGGTCGCGTGCCAATGTTTATGAGAACACATCTGCCGCGCGCGCACCCCGGGGTGACGCACCACAACATACGCGGCGGGTCCCTATGAATAAAATCGATAATTCAACAAAACTGATACTGTGCGCGACACGTTTACCCAAAACAAATACAGAAGTCGGTGCTGATGAGAGACCAAGCCGCTTTTAATGAAGACGAACTACGTGTTAAACAAACACAATAAATGGACTTGTTAGAGGAATGTAACAGGGACACTGGTTCTATTAAAACGGTTTAAGAATATTGATGGGTTTTAATAGGATTTCTATATAAGAGATTAGAAAGTAAATATATTATTGCGAGCAAAAATGTCTTCTAAATACACTAAAAAATGGATTTAGAAAAGTGCAGTAAAAGATCAAAATGCCCTAATACTGTTTATATTTGGCTTATTCAAACACATTAAGGGCACTTAAGAATATTACAGAAATATTATAGGTGACATATTATAAGGAAGCCCTGAATGAATGAGTATAGCACACAGGTGTATGATACAATTAAACATTTAACATACTATAATGCTTTGATGGACAAGTTCATCTCAATTTTGGAAAAAAAAGGCAAGAAAAGAGATAAAATGAGTATGAAAATTATACATTTTTATAGGGAAATACCAGTTAAAATGAAGTTTAAAAAGCAAAACATATCCGTATTATGAGCTCCATGATCATGAGTGTCACATATTAAATGTGTTTTGTTTGTGTAAAAATAGGTTTTATCGGATCTAAATTCCTATCATGATCTTATTTATGAAATTACTTAGAAGACCCAGTTATTTGTGTTGCGTCCGGCCTTAAAGGTGGAGTCAGCGATTGCTTGTTGTCAAAATCAGTGAAAATCTCTTCACCGTACGCTACCAGTCCGTACTGTGTGTAAAGATACCCGTTTACAGAGCCTAGGCTGTGGATTAACACTGGATTTCAGCACGCTTACAGTACGGACAGGTAGCGGATCATGAGGAGATATTCACTGATTTTGACTAAAAGTGAATTTGACAACAAGCGTTCTCCACAATCTCTGACTCCACCTTTAATCTGACTTTAGTGATCTACTGTCTTTGCCTCTAGCGCCACCTTGATCTTGACATTTGTAATCTTGATTGAAACGTCTTGACAACTTGTTTGATGGATTGTCATGACATTTGCTACACATTAATTTCCTCCACAGGATGACTTGAAATATATTTGATCCCTTCGCTTGTCATTAAGCGTCATCCGATACTTTGGTGGTAGGATGGCCTAGAAGAAAGAGGTTCCTCCTAGTAACCATGAGGTCGCTGGTTCGATCCCCGGCACCGGACAGGAGGGTGTTAGTTGTATAAAAACATCTACAGTTCCCACCATCTCTACAAAACTACTAAACCCAAACTGCTCCAGGGGCGCTGTACTATGGCTGACCCTGCGCAAAGATCCACTCTGGAGTGTGTTGTCTTGAGAGGGGAGATGTGAAAATACACATTTCAATGTAGCCTTGTGTTAATTGACAAATAAAGCAATTTAAACTAAAATCTGAATGTTTGCATTATCATAGTGAGCGTGTTATGCTGGGCTTACACTACACGACTTTTCACGCGATTTGACAGTCGCAGACAATCTTCCAATGTCGGACTGAAATCACAGAAGTCGTGCTGGAGTTGTGGCGCGCGCACGTTATCTCAGTCGTTTGGTGTATGGTGGTCTTCTGACCCGATTTCAGCAAGTCTTCTTCCCGTCTTGATTATCAAACATGTTTGATATTATCGCTAGTCTTAGGGGGTTGGCTCAAGCGAAATGACGTAAACACTGTCACACTCTCGCATGCACCAAGCACGACACAGGAGGAGCGGCATTAGTCGCGACCTGTGTCCGCCTGGTGAGGCACTTATTTCGGATACTTTTTCATAAAAGCCTCGGTGGAGAACCAGGCTGACAGCCGCGCAGCCTGAACACTCTACCGTAAAATACAGGGTTAGGAGTTAAAGTTATTGGGGTATGAGATCAGCAAATAAAGCTGGTCAAATAACTAAAGGGAGTCCCCCGCTCGGAATATTGAATTAACTTGTTTTTAATTAAATAATCACAATCGCGTTTGCGGAAATCATATTAATCTCAAAAGGAATCTAGTTGTAGTCTTGCAATATGAGACCCCTGTCTTTTCAAAATCACACTCTGTGACTGAAAACTAATGACTAGTTGTCTTCGGGTGTGAGTTGATTGTCTTTAGATGTAAGAGGGTGTCAGTCTTCAGTCTTTTCAAAGTCTTTTAAAAGTCCTCTAGTGTAAGCCCAGCATTAGACATTAGCATTTAGCTCATAGCCTTAGTCTATAGTCTTGTTTGTGTTGGATTTATTCACCTATCTGATATGATGGACCATAATTACAATACATTCAGACACTAGATTACCAGCTGCTGCTTGAAAGTCATATTTGACCTGCATGACAACCGTTTCCTCATTGTATGTGAAAATGAAAGTAGAGGAGAAGATAAGCACACTCAGCTGTTTGGTAAGCGATTTTGATTTTACCACAGTACAATAAAATCTAACCCCAATAAAATCATATAATAATAAAAAGATAAACCTTATCTTCTGTTCTACTGAGGGCATTGGCGTCTGTGCATCCTCCTGTTTAGTAAACATCACCTTGCCAAACGTATGCTGGCACCCAAATGTTACATTCACTTATGATTTTTACTAGGTTTTTCAGATAATTTGGAAACTGGTTGCAGGCTGGTTTTCTCCCACTCAGAGGATAAGGGAGACCTAAAAGCAAGGTAAACTGCCCTCAATCAATTCATTGATCAAACAATAAAAACAACAATTCCCCTGTATGCCGAAGTTTTTAGAGTTTTCTATATATTTTCTTTGCATTATAATGTTCTTTTTAACATTGTGCCTTGCCCTCCCCTGGGCATCATCTAGCCAAATCTGTTCCCATGGTCCCTTGCAACTTCATGACGTCATCAAACTCCATCTTTGGTTATTGTTTTGGTCGTGAGCCCCCTAGCTGTGGAATATTGCATGTAGTGCGTTTAAATTCTTCCGCACAAGACGGGGTATGACATTTATTTTGTGGATCTGTACTTAATCCCATGTGCAGTAAAGTAGTGACAGTAAACGCAAAGTTGGAAACACCCTTAACATTTTAATTGAATTTTAATTAATTTTTTTGTGAACCGAGAGGTCGAGTCCAAATCGTAAAACCAAACCCAGAACAATATGTAACGATTTGAGAAAAACAAACACATTAGTGACTTGTGTCAATGTGGACCTGAAACGAGTCCATTTATCACCCTCAGCTGGACTCTGGTCTTGTTCCATCTCGGCTTAATCACCAGTGTGAATGATGAGAGAGTAAATGGAGGAAGTCCACCTCCCCTCCCCTTCTCTCTCTCTCTCTCCTCGCTCTCTCTCTCTCTGTCTCTCTCTCTCTCTCTCTCATCTCTCTCTCTCTCTCTCTCTCTTCTCTCTCTGACTCTCTCGCTCTCTAACTCTCCCTCTGTATCTCTACAACCACTAGCATCTGCCCAGAAATGAACAGATGTAGGCACCTGCGTCGTGGGCCCACATATGCGCACACGTCCCCCCTCCCCAAAACCCCTTTTCAACCTTCCATGGGACCCAGAGCCCACCACAATGGGGACAGATCAGGGATGCAGTAACCAAATACTGCCTATCCCCCCAGGACACTCGCTCTGTTAGAGGCATTGTCACCAGTTATATCAAGTGGCTGCACCAAACAATCTGCTGTATGACTGCTCATTTCAGACATAACATAATTCAGAAGGACAGAGGAGGGAGAGGGGTGGGAGTTAGGGGGGAGGGGGGGGGGGGACGGAGGGGGGTTTGTACAGAGGTGGCTGCCTGGATCATTTCTATGGCTCCAGCATGAAGTGGTGGCTGTTTTAAACAAGTGGGGCTCAGGTTGTTCGTGCAGTTGGGATTGGGTTGAATTGAGTCCCGGTCGTTGGGATGAGTGGCGGTTGGGATGGGGTGTTTTGAGGGCCAGGGGGGTGGCAGGTGCTAGCTGGGGTATTAGGATGAAAGAGAGGGCTTGTCGGAGCAGGGTGGGTACAAGACCAGGTTACACATAAAAAGCCTTGTTTTTGTTGGAGGGAGAGAGGGCCAACAGCCCACTGGTAGAGCAGCGGCGGATAATGGCGCCATAATAGCCCCCCGTCCCCTATCTCTCAGCTGCTGCTGCACGACAGAGGATCCACACGCACCTGTTGTCCTCCAGACCCTTTGTGTCCGGCTGCAGCCCTAGCCTGCCACACCTCAGGAATGCCCCATGTCCAGCGGCAGGCCTGCTCCATCCCAGGAGAGAGCTTATAGCCACGGTGGGCCGAGGGGAGGGTGTCAGGAGTGTGTGTGTGTGTGTAGAAGTTGGGGGGGGGCGCACGGGAACCAGCAGGGAAGCTTTAGAAGACAAGACAAGGAGAAGGAGGAGAGGAGGGAGGGAGGGTGCGTTCCTCTATAGCCAGTGTCCTCTCTCCTCCTCTCCAGGGGCCTGTCCAGAGAGCCCTGTCCTAAATCACTGGCCCCAGGGGGAAGGCTCTCCATTGTGAAGAGATGGCCCCTGCAAGCTGGGCCGCCAGCTGCCACTGCTGCAGCGTCATGCCCCCCCCACCCCCCACCCCTCCTCCTCCTCCTCCTCCTCCTCCCTCCTCCTCCCCACCACACACACACACACACACACACACACACACACACACACACACACACACACACACACACACACACACACACACACACACACACACACACACACACAACACACACACACACACACACACACACACACACAGAGAGCATCCCCTCCACCTCCAGCACCATGACAATGCCCCTGCGGCCAGGGCCACAGGCCAGTGGAGAGCATTAAAAAGGACTTGGAGGAGACTCTTGAGAAAGGCCACAGCGGAGCAACATGTTTTTTGGCCGAAAATTAATGATGACAAACTCTGAGCCGGGTTACGGTGCACAACACACTAACTTGACCAATGTGATCCCCCCCCCCGCCCCTTTAAACCCAATGAAAACACTGTGAATGACATATAGAGAGAGATCATAATTACTGTGTGATGGAGCAAAACTTACTTCAGTTTGTAGAGTGTAAGTGCTGGACTGCAAGGTTCACCTCTCCCCCGCTCCCTTTGTTTACCTCACACATGTAGAATCCCAGCTGCAGATTTTCTTATCCATTCTTCCAAGTGAAGGGAGATTTAAATAGTTTTTCTTTCACTTTTGAGCGATGCACTGTCAGCATGACAACCTTTAGACTCAGCGCATTGACGTAGCAAAGTTCATCTTTACTGCTCTTATCAAATAGCATTTCTTATTAACTCTTGGAAACCCAGCAGCTGTTTAGGTGTTTACTCTGCTGTGAATGACATCGGGATTATTTAGTAGGGTGATATTTTTTATTTTTAAGTGACCACAATGACAAAGGAGAGTCCAATCTGTAAATTAAAAGAAGTGTCTTAAAGTGAAGTATTTAGGCCTAGAAAAGCATCGTGGTTTCTTGGCATAAATTCTCCAAATCTGTGGAGCTCCACTGGAGAGTTGAACACTGAAGATATTCCCTCATTTGGTGTTTCAATTATGGCTAAGGTTAAGGGGTCAGGGAGGGCCATCTATCGCAATGGCTCAAAATCTGTAATAAGCTTTTGGCATTTATGTTTTTATTAGTAATTGTAGCAAACGATCTTGACAGGATATGGCACATCCTTTTGCCATGTGTTTGTTTGTTATAGCTTTTGTTTTGTTGTTTTTGTTGACGTTTAATTTTTTTATATGTTAAGAAACGTGTTCAAAATATATTGTTTTTCTGATTTTCGTCGTAAGGACCCGCTTGAAAATGACATGGGTTACTTTAAAGGTGTTATTCCTAATAAAGAATTTGAAGTGTTCATGCTATGTCAAAATGACCATACTTCCTATAGTGTCAGAGTTCACATCAACATACAAGAAGTTATAATTTCTGCTGGAAAACTGACCCTGCGTTATACAACAATCTGCACCTGTCCATTTAAAGTGTGTAGTTTGCGTGCAGTATGCTACATTTCGGACATACTTTTACTATAAAACATTGCGCATTGCTTCAACTGTCTTACTTATACATCTATCTCATCGCTGGTTGTTCTCACTCGGGATCTCATTTGATGTGACGTAACTTCCGCTGCAGAGGATTGTGGGTAGAACAGCCGTAAAGAATGCTGGTTTACACCTTTTATATACAGTACTATCTATGGTTTGCACTACAAAATGTGACCAAATGTATTAGGTCATTAAAGCACTTTTTGACAAACTGAATTTGACACCATTGTAATGGGACATTCTAAATCTTTTTGTCGTATACTTGTGGAAGTATGGGTGTTGGAACACAGGGTCAGATTTGTCTAAAGTTTGGTTTTATCCAGCGCAAAATACACAAGTGTTTATTGTGTAATAATGGTTGCCTCACATCAGCCAAAGTTTGCCAAAGGTAACTAAGGCCAAATGTAATTTAATGTAATGCTGTAGTGACCTTATGATGGATTTATAACGCTCACACAACCAACTCTGCACTCATACCTCTTGTGTTGTCTGATGTGAACGCTTTGGGGACCCTTGATTTTGTAAATGAAGAACTTGATAAGATAATATGAAGACGTCCCAGAAACAGCAGACAAAGATGGACCTGGGACAAATGAGTGAATCTTTCTAAAGGACAGGTTTTATGACAAGATTTCAGTCTCTGCTTTCGTCTGTAACTGAATATTAAAATCCTTCCCTTGCAGCTGATTTGCTGTGCTGTGCCTCACCAGAGCTAACTGTTGCAGGTTGACTAAATAAATACACACATTCACTCAGACTATTTTGTGCTCTTTTTTTCCCTTCTGATTTGCTCCCCCACTCACTGCAGCCCGCCACAGCCCCGTAGTATAGGAGGAGGATTTTCCCATCCATAGCTAAGGGAGGCGTGCTCCATTGTGCATTTTGTAATGATGATTGTAATGATGGCTTGTCCATCTTTGATAAGAAACAGCACGCCCCTCATTAAAGGGCCCGGGGCCGCGGTTCTCATGGCTGCTGCCGGCCCCTCTCCCCCCCGAGTGGGACAGCAGGCGAGGGGAGGCGAGACGACACCGCGGCACACGCCTGTTGACCGAGCCACAAAGCAA